>PVJX010022487.1:0-30507 GCA_004027295.1 Dolichotis patagonum
TGTTATATATACATACTGCACTTTCTTTATCCATTCCTCCACTGATAGACGTACTGGTCACTTCCAAGATTTAGCTGTTGTGAATTGTGCTGTTACAAATATGCATATGTGTGTGTCACTGTAATAAGATGCCTTTAACTCTTTCAGAAAGATGCCCAAAAGAGAATGGAGTCAAATGGAATTTCTAGCTGTAGTTTTTTTGAGGGCTCCCAACGCATGATTCCCATAATGATTCTACCAGTTTATGCTCCCATCAACAATGTGGAAGGCTGCCCTTTGCCCCACAGCCTCACCAGCATTTGGTGTTTAATTTCTTGATGATGGCCGGCCCTTCTTTCAGAGGTGAGGTAGAATCTCAGGGTTGTTTTAGTTTGCATTTCTCTAGTGGCCAGAGATGTTGAACATTTTCTTATGTATATATTGGTCATTTTTACTGCTGAGAAGCATCTATTCATTTCAGTTGCCCATTTTTTTGACTGGGTCTTTTTTGGGGAGAAATTCTGAAGTTTTTGAGTTCTTTATTCATGCTGGATATTAGTCTTCTGTGCAAGGAGTAGCTGGCAAACGTTTTTCAAGAGTTTTACCTGTTTTGTTTTCCAGTAGGTTCAATGTTTCTGTTTTAATATTTAATCTTTGATCCATTTTGATTTTATGGTGATAGATACAGGTCTCAATTCAATCTTCTGCATGTGTGTAACCAGCTTTCCCAGCACTGTTTGCTAACTAGCTATCATTCCTGCTGTGTGTGTTTTTGGACCCTTTGTCAAAGATCAGATGACCAAGCATATTTGGGGTTGTTTTGTGTCTTCTGTTCTATCCTATTGATTTGCACATCTGTTTTTCTGCATAGAATTGGAAAGAATACAAGTAAGCAGCCAAATGAAGAGGTATGTAGGGCAAGGTCTGCAAGTGTCCCGTGTGAAGAAGCTTCTGTCCCTGGGGACTTGGGATATGCTATTGGGATGAGCACTCCTTTGCCTTCCTTTGAGATGCCATGTGTTCATTTGAAGCCCCTGTCTTTTTGGATTGTTATGGAGACTTCATCGCATAACTACTACTAATGGACTGGGGGAAATAAATAGAGACCTGTCTGCTTCAGCATCCTTTTGGTCCCTTTGTGCAGCATTGTGCCCTCCAGGGTGTGGAACAGGACCACTGTGGAATGTGGATCTAATCAGAGAATGTTCCCTCCAACCACAGGATGCCAGCTCCAAAACAGAGAGTCAGACAAGATTATTGTTTCTATGATTCCCTTTGGGGAAGGGAAGTTCTAGTTTCTATGGTCTACTTTGGGGAGGGAGGTATATGCCAGAAACCATGGATGAAAACTAAAAAGTGTATGTCACAATATTGCACTAGTGTACCTTGAATTTTATCCATGGAAATATCCAGGCTGCTGTAGAATCTTTTGCTTTCCTGTTTGGCAGATCCTTCTATCTGTTACTATGTAGCAGGTGGAAGCTCTGAAGTTTAGGAAGTGTCTTAGTTACTCTCTCATTACTCGGACAATCTACCTAGCATTCACAAGTTAAAGAAAAAAATGTTTATTTTAGCTCATAGTTTGTAGAAGTTTCAGTTGTTGGTTGCTGGCTGTAATGCAGAGCAGAGTGGCAAAGGGCCATGGAAGAGGAGCTATAGTCCATGGCAGGGCAGGCAGAAAGGAGTGAAAATTCAAGGAGGTAGTGAATACAGATACATAGATATAGATATAGATACAGATATAGATATAGATATAGATATAGATATAGATATAGATATAGATATAGATAGATATAGATGATATAGATATAAGACATAGACATAGGCACAGATGGATAGATCCAGGCCAGGCCCACAGTGACCCACCAAGCTTCACTTCCCAGCATCACATCTGGTTATAAACCTATCAGTGGGCTAATCCCATGTCACACATCCATGATCTGTATCACACACCACGGTCTAGTCACCTGCCCAAAGCCCTACCTATGAGCACATAAGGCTTTGGGGGAACGTCTAGGTACAGATCACAACAGGAAGTGAGCCTTTAGAACAATCACCTATGTAGAATACTTTGCTTCAAGCATGTCCACATGAGCTGCTTCCTAGGACTTTCTTTAATAATCCTTTAGTGTCTCTGTGGGATGTCTAGAGGGGTTACTGATAGAAGAATTAAAAGTGGGAGTAGATTTTTTTTTTAAACCAAAGGTTAAAATCCTTTACTCACTGAAAACAGAAAACCTAATCCATCCTTTAAGATGACTATCCAAAACATGAAAAAACAAGAACAGATGAATATACACTTTGGAAACATTTTAAGAATAGGGAGCATTTTTCAGTGTCTATGATGCTTTTCATAGACTAGAACTGGGCAAGGCTGGAGGAGACCAGGGCTGTGATTGTAGAAATGGGAAGGAAGGAAGCTCTTGGGAACTATTGCCACCCTGGATTAGATGCTAAAATTCACCTTCTTATCAGAATGTTGGTGACACCCAGGATCATCATGAAGATAGTAGGAAATAGGTGGTTTGAGGCTATGATAAGATGTTAGTTTTGTTCACTGTGGTTGATTTTGTGTCACCCATGGGACATATCCTAGAGAAGTGAGAATTTTAACAATGGAAACAGACAACATCTGCACATGGAGAATTTTGGCTCCCTGACTGTTTCAGTAATGTGACCATTATTGCCTTGGATATCACCAGAATTTTCCTACGTAGTCACTTCATTCAACTATAATTTTTGTAACCATTATGCAGTAACCTCTGACTTTTCATAGGAGCATAGATTGCCTCTCGTCTCTCTCAGTGCATCAGTGAAGTACTAGATTTCTGTAATCTCCATGGTGCCTCACCCATAAGCTGTTTCCTGTGAAGCTTTTGTTAGAAGTGGCTGATTATGCTTGGGGCTGTATGTAATCAACGGAAATGATGAGGATCCGTGACTGAAAAATAACGAGGATAGAGAAGAAAGGGCATGGCAAAGGAGGTGCACCGAGGTCGTCCAAGAGAATCTAAAGAAGGAATGGTGAAAATGTATCTTTGCATTGCATCTGAAGGAAGGCGATGGAAATCACATCGCTTCCCGTCCCTTTTAATTGAACCAAGAGCACTGACCATGAGAAGCATACAGTTTATCACAGAACTATTCCCTAGCCTCTCAAAGCACTTTCAATGAAGTTTTTCGAGTGGAAACAGAGAATGTCTGAAGGAGTTGGAGTTGAAGGAAGGTTTAAGAGCTGTAACCATGGGTGGAAATCCAGGAAAGGAGGTGGGAGGGAAGTCATAACAATCAACAAGAAGAGTGTTCATGTGCAGCCACTATTTCCAATACAGCACTTTTCAATCACCTTTTAGTAACATCTGTGCTAGGTTGTATGTGTAAGGCTGATTTTAACTATGTGGCAGGAGTTCAGGCGATCAGGATTAAAAATAACTGAAGTTTAGGATGACAGCCCTGATCTGTGGTATTCAGCCACCTGGCACTTAGCAGATATTTAAGGACTGAAATGAGCAATGAAATTTGATCTCAAAGCACAAGCACCCTTATCCCAAACTGAGAGTATGGCTCACCAACTCACACCTATGCACAATTGTTGATCCATCAGCAATGCTCAGAACGTGTTTGCTGAGGCTCTTCCGTATGCCAGGAGGGAAAGAATAATGGAGCCCAGGAAACCTACCTGACAGTGGGACTTTCAGACAGAAACAAAGCTGGATGACTAATGGTAAGGACGGATTATCATCAGTGTTCTGTTGCAGTGAAGAATCCATCAGAACCGGAATCAGCTTTGATTCATACGGAGATGATTGGGGTTGTGAGGGGAGAATGAAGAACCCTCTCTGAAGAAACAGAGAGGTGAAGAGTAAAAGTCAGGGAAAAGTGAAAAATTACAAAAAGCGGAAAGTAGGGAGTTGGTGCTTGCGAAACTTCTCTGGTTTTTCTTAGCTGGTGCTTATTGAAGACAGGAAGCTGCCCTCCCACGGGGCTCAGAGCTCTAGCTTTAGGTGCTAGATCAACAAACTAAATTCTCCCCATGGCCCTCAGTTTTCTCAGGGAGGCACTTTAGAGGGAGTGGGGGGTCTTGTGAGCGAGGCAGCTTGGAGCTGTTAGAAACGATATTTGTGCTTTGTTCAAGTCTTTAGGAGCCTGGCTGAGGCCTGCCAAGAAGAAGGCTCAGAGGAGTTGGCTAGAGCTGGATCAAGGAAAGAGTTTTTGTCACAGAGAGACAATACATAGAACATGACCTGGTGAGAGGAACAAAGTCAGGGAGCGGGGTAGAGAGTACTGGGGTGAAGGTGTGGAGACGGTAGCTTTAAAGATGGTGGCTGAGGCAGGCTCCACTGAGAAGCTGGCCTTTCAGTGTTACCCTGAGACAGCTAAGAGGAGAGCTTTGGGGACAGCTGCAGGGAGGGCCTTCAGGCAGGGACAGGAGCAAGGGCCCAGGCTCAGAGGCAGGTGTGTGTTTCTGGTGTCTAAGGACCAGGAAAGAATTCAGGAGGGATGGCATGAGTCAGAGAAGTTGGGTAGAATGTGACCAGCCCTGAGAGATGCCGGAGGCCATTGCAGTGATGGTAGAATTTTTTCCAAATGAGCTTGCATAAGTGGAGAGCTTTGGCTAGAAGAGTGTGGTTCTTTTGATGAACAAATTAATGTAAGAAGCAAAGCTCTTACATTAATGAAGATAACTATTTCATTCCTATTAATAGCAACAGCGGACTCACAAGAAGGCAGACCGATGGTGTCTGCCCCTTTCTCACTTCTAGTTGTTAATTAATGGCCAGTCATTAGCAAAGCAGTGGGTACTCAAGTTAACATTATGCAAAAGCTGCTAAACTAATTGAAGCTATTTTGTAATGTCTGTATCTAACCATTACTGATTCATCTGGTAATTGGAGAATGACAAAAAACAGCAATTTTCCACTTCTCCAGACTTAGCAAGTTTGTTCCTTCATTAAATACATTGTGAAAGTAAAAGGTTCATCTGATACAGACACTGGTGAAATCAAAGGCGGTTCCTCTCCCACCCCCACCCCCAACTTCATTCCTTCCGAAAGAGCCTGCTCTGCTCGGGCTGGTCCTTTCAGGTGGCTTCTATGGGAACACACACAAGTATATAGTGGTAGAGTTTCCTTCACAGATTTGGGATTATGCTACACATGTTACTGGCCAAATTACACTTTTTGCGAAAAACTTTCTTGAATGTTCCTTTATGTCGATTAATATACATGATTCTATCTCATTCATTTTATTTAAAAATTTGTGTTAGAACATGCTCGAGTATATAGTGATCACATTCATGGGGGGGGGTCGGCACATGCATGCAATACAGCTTCATGCTTTTTCGCGTCCCCTTTCCCGTCTCCTCCGTCACTCTAGTTCTTGGTCCCCTTCCAAAACATTTGTGTTGTTCACTTAAAAGGCTGTGGAAAGATTTGTTGTCTAGTTGTGTATTTATATGAACACATCCCAGGTGATGAGCATTCAGTTTTTTTTTCTAAATCTTTGCTATTACAGAGAAGCAGTGCCGGGTGAACCTTGTACCTATGTGGTTGTGATTGCCTGAGAAGACTTGTAATTCAAAGGTTATCTCCAACTCTGAAGGAAGTTGTACTCCTAGCAGAGCATGAAAGGACTTGTTTCCTTGCCTGGACTGGATATTATTAACATTTTTAAACATCTGTTAAAGAAAACATCATTCCATGACACTTGTCAAAGCACAGTAAAGCAGACTATTCAGGACCCCTGCAGTGGAATTTTGTGTGGAGGGGAGAAAACCGGCCCAACTCTGAATAGTCAAGGAAAAGTGAGAGTTGATAGCCAAGGATCACGGTAGGGGGCAGTGAGCAGATGGAAACTCACTAGACAGAAACATCAGGGGTGGGGGAATTTCTGGCTAATCTGAAGATAGGCGGGGGTGATCACACATCACCTGGGGGATAGGATGGGGGGTCTGGGAAAGTGAACCCTTCCAGGCCTAAAAAACATCACAGAGACGCTAACTTTAAACAAGGCCAAGGCCTGAAAAGCCACAGGATGTTTCACTGGAAGTTGAGGCTGAGCCACTGTCACTGACCAGCAGCAAACTTCACGCTTACACCTAACCCAGGGGCGATCAAGCTGGGTGGCCATCTTCTGTCCACAGTCACCTTCCTGAAGCAGTTACTCCTGAGATTCCCTGGTCCTCAGCCACTGGCCATTCAGAGGCACTGATCAGCTTCCAGTCTGAATCTGTCTGTCTTGAGTCACCTTTCTCAGGTTCCAAATAAAGTACTTTGACCATCCGTTTTTTCTGAGTTACGATTGATTGGCAGCAGAGAAGCCCAGAAGAAAGTCCAGGAATCAGACTCAAGTTGGGGCAAGCAAAGAATTTTTGTCACTGTTTGTCCAACGGGTCAAAGCATGTTTCTAGTTTTGCATTTCCCTGATTGCTGTTGAACTCACAAAGTATTTTTTATTATTAGCAGTTTGTATCTTCATTCTCTGAGTCTTCCTAGGCATATCCCTTACCCATTTCTTTGTTGTATTATTTTCTTGGCTCTCCGTGTCTTGAGGGTAGTAAAGAATTTTTCGTCTGTTGTAATACATTGAATGTGTTTTCTGTCTCACTTGCTTTCACTTTGTCTTCCTTTCCCTTTGTCCTTGGGGAGCAAATCCAATTCTGATGTGTGAAGGTGTGTGTTTCATAGACACATACAGCAGGACCAGCACATATGCCATATACGTCTCTATTTGCTTTGAAATGCCCTTCGATAAAAACATTTCTGGCTTCTGTAACTCTTATCTTTCTTTCCTGGTGTGGGAGGCTTCCTGCTTCTCTTTGTCTGCACGTTTGGTGCTCAGCCTGCAGAGCTGAACTTGAGCAGAAAAGATCTGCAGTCAGGTCAGGTTGCTGTGGAGCCTGTGAAGCAGAGGATATTTTCTGAAGTTCGAGTTAAAATGTGGGCCATCACCTCGCCTGAAGTGAATTTCTATCCGGGAGCCCTCGTAGTGCAAATTAGGAGGTGTCACTCTAAGCCAAAAACCCTTTCTCACTGTAATATCAGCTGCCTGTAAATCCCCTCCTATCATCCTCAGTTCTTTGTATTAGTTTTGCAACAACTTATGGAACCATATTTTTGGGGAAAAAAGGGGCCTCTGTGGTCACTTTTCTTTTCTTCCATCATGATTATCAGTGGAGACACTTTACATTTTACACATCAGTCTGCTGTTTCTGCTTTTGCTTTTGGGCCAGTTTACATTCTTAGAGAGGCAAATAAATGCACAAGTGCTAGCTGGTATCACTGTGGTGTCAAAATGTGCCTCATCGGATCATCGGATCATCGTGGCCCCAACTAACCACTTGAATAATTTTTTCCTGCCTCATCACGTGAATTGTCTTGTTTTGGTGAAATGTTGACAGGGCCACCCACTCCCATCCTCCCGCCTCCATGTGAAGATAAAATCTAATTATCACCTCAGGATGGTTTCGTGACATATAATCTAATCACAGACACAAAAGAATTTAGGACACTTTGACATTTAGCTTTTTTTTTTTAAAGGGTTGTTGTTTTTTAAACTGAAGCTTGAGGAGTTGCTTGTACAAAATTAATCTTTAAAGAAAGGAATAAAGGAAAGAGAACAGAAAGCAGTTCTTTTACTTTTCGGGGCTGAGGCCTGAAGAGCCAGCAGCGTGTTTTATGGAAGTTGCAGTGGAGCTGCTGTCACTGATTAGCAGCAAACACTTAGAGGTAGCAAATAAAATGTACAACTGCTGCCTTATACCACTGTGATATCAAAATGCGCCTCACTGGATGGTAGCCCCCACTAGCCACCTGAGCAACGAATCGACCTGAAGTATTACACTGAAGTTAAAAGGGTGAGTAGCAGAGTGGAAGTGAGAATTCATGATGTGTGAGTGAGTGAAAAAACCGACTTTTAGGACTTTGGGCAGGTTTACCAAATTCTCCAATTTGATTAGAGTTATTTTTTTACATCTTATATTAAAATGTTTATTACTATATGTGTATGCTACATAAAAAATAAATTCATGGTAGGGGATCGAACTCACGACCACGCACTTGCAAGGCAGGCATTTATGCCACTGAGCTAAATCCCCAGCAACCCCCATATTGTGACATCGAATTTGGTGGCACCAGCTGCTGTATAACCTAATCCCCCTGGCTTACTTTTGATTTTATTCATTTATTTATTTCAAGATGTATGGTGAATGTAATCATTATGTGCTGCAAAAGTATACTAGTGAAATGTAAAAGAAAACTTTTAAAAATTAGTCCATTACGTTTGCATTGCTTGTGTGGAGTTGGTGCACATACACAACACAACTTCCTGCCTTTTCCATCCCCGTCCCTCCCCTCGCCCACTCTGTCTCCTCATCCCCTTCCCATTTGAGAGTGCTCTATGTCGCTACTTCCTGTTAGCTCCCTTGTAGTTTGCTCTTTATTTATAATTTGGGTTTCTCACGTAAGTGAAACCGTGCAATATTTAAGCTTTTGTGTCTGATTTAATTCACTTAGTATCATGGTCTCAAGCTGTATCCATTTTTCTACAAATAGCTCAAGCTTATCTTTCTTTATGGCAGAGTATACACTAAATTAATTAAAATTAAAAATAAGGGTAAAGAAGTGGGAATATATATGGAGAGAGAGAGAGAGAGAGAGAGAGAGAGAGAGAGAGAGAGAGAGAGAAATTGAAGCTGGGGAAAGTTCGGACCTCTCTGCCATGTTGATTCTCCTGACCCAGTCCAGCAGGACTGCTCACCTCGTTTCACAGGTGAGGAGAGGGAAGGGAAACAGCTGGTCGGCCAGCCAGTGGGTGCTGAAGCACAGTTCACACCTGGTCTTCCAAGGCCACGCCCTGGCTGTTGCCCCTGCCCAGATGTCAGGTGAATGACACTCCCGCACCTGTGGGCACAGGAATATGCGGGTGATGGTGAGAAAAGGAAAGTGGGGAAGTATCAAGGTAGGAGGCAGGGGCGGCAGACGTGAAGGAAGACACTCGCCATGCTGACCTCCGCCCTCACCATATGCTCCAGCTCTTCTAGATTTTGGTAATCATCCCCTGGCTGAGCTCTTGCTCCACAAGGTCACAGCCAGGCCCTAGAGGCCCCTGCGTGTCCCATGACACCTGGTCAGCCTTGCCGGCATGCTGCCATCTTTGAAATGGAGCCAGGTGGTTACTTTGACCTGGACAAAGAGGTCAAGGGTGACACCTTGTGAGTAGGAAAAGAAGTCAGTTCCAATAAGTTGGAGATAATTTCTGTCCACAAGAGCTGCTTTTTAAAACAGTTTTTCCTTTGCTTCTCACTTCTGCCGCGAAAAGATGGATGGGACGCTGCAGGTCCTGGTCCAGCCTCACTTGCTACAGGGGAACACAAAGCTGAGCTCATTCTCTGCACCCCTTTCCTTGTTCACCCAACCCTGGCCCCATGTTTCACCCTTGCTATCCAGTCCCCCCCAAGGACCTCGACAGTGAAAGAGCAACAGGAAACATCGCACAGTCTAAATGTGGACTTAATTTGAATTTTGACTCAGGAGTTACAATAGATATTTGATGATCTTAAGGAATTAATGTTCATTGATTTGAACAATTTGTAAGTTATTTATTAGTTTGGATGTTAAGTGATAACTGTATCCTAACATCTCTCCTTCCCACCTCCATTCCTAACTCTTGCTAGGTTTGAAGCAACAAAAACCATAAAATAAGGAACTGAATATAATTCACTCATGAGCATGTAAAAAACTCTTTTCTTTCTTACTTTTTTCATACAACAAATACTACTAACTATACCAGTTATTTACTAATACTAAAAAATAGTGAGAACAGGAAATATCAGGAGCCTTATGGAAACTTTATTAAGATGTAGATTTCTTGCACATGTGGGAATTGCTTTAGGAAAACAAATACTTGGTGGTTTTTTATGTGGGCATTTTTAGTACAGAGCCAGGACCTCTTGCAAGAGCGCTCAGAGAACAGAAACCTGTATTGCTACCTCCCACTCACCCTGCCAAACTCCCAGCACAGTGCCCGCTTCCCGCTGCATCGTTTATGTTCTGACCAGAACCTCTGTGCAAACCCTGAGCAGCTGGAGGGCAACTCAACATTTGTGCTTGGATGAAAAACTCTCAGAATACACAGTCTCAAAACAGAATTACATTTTAAGTAGTGACAAGAGTGTGCAAATGGGAGTGAACTGAGCTTCCAGAAGGAGGGATCATCACCTTCATCACAGCCAAGAACCTCTTCTTGTATTTGATGATTTTAGGATCTTCATACGCACCCCACTCCATCCCCAGCTAAGCCTGACTGGGCCCAAGGTCGATGAACCCTGCCAAGGACCAGGTTCAGGGGTCTGATCACTTTGTCACTTAAAACTCCCCCAAATCCTTCCTGGTTCTGAGTCTGGAATTCCTGCCGCTCTTGATATCACCTGCTTCCCATGCCTCTCCTCAGGACTGCTCTTGGCCACCCCAGTCCAGGTCAGGTTTCCTGCGTGCAGAAGCCACATTACACTGTACAATCAGAATGAACTAGTCAGGGGTCTGTCCATGCCACAGAAACACTCTCTAGCTATAAGAACTAATGAAATCTTTGTCATTTTTGTGCCTCATACCCTTTCTACATAGTAGTCTGAAGAGTTAATTAAGTGGGAGGGGGGGCAAATGGAAGAATCAAAATGAGAGGACTCAACACAGTTGCCACAAACTGAGTTTGATTTCTTGCCACTTTTACTTGGCTGTCAGGCTCATGGCTTAGGAATGAATTACCTAATGTAAAGATACAGAATTGAATACTTGTTTCAGTTCATAGTCAGTTAGCCAGTACATCAGAAGAACTACAGGACTCTTTTGCAAACATGGAAATTCTCTGAAACACGTTTCCCCGAAATCTCTCTCTGTGATTACTGAGTTATTTGATTGCAACTTTTAGAGCTTGGTGAATTTGATTTTCGTAAATAGTACTAAAAATGCTCACAAAAATCCACCAAGGATTTGTTTTCCTAAAACAATTCCCATATGTGCAAGAAATCTATGTCTTGATAAGGTTTCCATAATGATCCTGATAGTTCCTGTTCTCAGTATTTTTTAGTACTGGTAAATAACTGGTGTAGTTAATAGTATTTGTTTTATGGAAAAAGTAAGACAGAAAAGAGTGTTTTTACATGTTCATGAGTGAATTATATTCAGTTTCTTAATCACTGAAAACAATGAACAGATACAAAATACAGTACAATAAGGTAATTTCAGCAACTGGTATGTTTAGTAATGAAAGGAGACAACACAAGACTGTAGTATTGTCACCGATCAGCTGAAGGTTCTTTGTTCAATTCCAATGGAAATCACAAAGTGACAAAGTGCCGCTCCCTTCATACTGGTGGCTCTAGGTATTGAGTTCCAGTGGGTCTCAGCCCATAGTGTTACAGCCCTGAACTTTGAGTACCAGCTCCTCTTAGCTATGATCATACAGGACACACGTGGGAATTGGCATCATTGATAATAGAAACTAAGAAAACAGCATGAATGTATAACCAAAGCTTTAATTGAGAGGAAGAAAAAATGGGAAAGGACTTCAGCTTGAGAAGAATAAAAGCTAAATAGGGCACAGCTCCGATGGAGAAGATCAGGCTTTGCCTTCAAAGGCACTGCTGGGATGAGCTAGGATCTTGTCATTTTCCTTGGTTCACGAGTATGACTTCTTTTGAGACTTTCCACCTGTGTTTTGGGGGATTTCTCTTCCATATGGAATACTGATGGCATTCCCACCCTTGAAAACATCATGGTGTAGCCCATTCACCACATTAAATAAAAAACATTTGGTTCTTGTGATCAGAGTAGAGGAACAAGGGAGGGCACACCCCATATATCATTAATGAGAAGGATAGAACAAAAGCTATGTCCACCCCTGACAGTGTTAGGGGTCATGGATTAAGGCCTGAGACCCCATGTCTTCTGTCCCCTAAGGGTCCCTGTTTTATTTCAGTATGGAAAAATGTGATGGCTCGCCAGTAGGTATGGAAGTTGGATGGTGTCATTATTAAACACATGGATGCTGAAATTACCTTATTGTTCTGAGTTTTGTATCTGCTCATTGTTTGCATCTTCCTCTGTGTATCCATGTTAGAAAATTAGCTTTATGAGAACAGGTACCTTTGGCCACCCTTTCGTCTCTGTCTCCAGTACCTAAAATAGTAGTAGTTTTTCAATAAATATTTGTTGAATGGAAAACTGGACTTAAGAGTTGGTTAGAGAACTTTCAAGAAAAAATTTTGTGGTGGGCACCAACCAGGCCCCATGGCTGAAACCTTGGCCCTTTGGAGAAAGGAGCTACAAGTCTGCTGGGTGCTATATTAACAGAGCTGCTGCAGGCTGGTTGCGTCCTGTGCCCAGAACTCCCTGGGGCTCCACCATAGTAAAGTCTCCAGGGAAGGGAGCACTGTGTACCTTGGGCATAGGGTCCACAATCCCTCAACACCCATAGTGAAATCTGTTGGGTCACTGGGGACCTCTGAGGGAGGGGATGTCAGGAAAAGGGACTCTCAGATTCCAGGGGACAGTCTTGTGGTGACCTGCAGGCCTGCATCTGTAAGTAGAGCAGCGAGACAGGGAGAGCCGGATTCTTACTGCTCTGTGATCTCACCCTGACCACCGCTGAGAGCCTGAGGAAATGCAGGTTGCTTTTGATGTCAGCCTCTACAGAAGCTAGTCTCAGAAGCATGTTTTCTCTCCCTTTGATTTCTCCATAGCATCGATCTTTATCTCTCTGCTCTCTGTTCTCCAAACATGTCCTCTTTTCCACCCCGAGTCTTGACAGTTGTCATTCACTGTGTTTGGAAGCCCTTCATGTCTTCCTTCTCTGATACAGATCTGTTCATCCTTCGAAACCCTGATCAGTGTGTTCCACTTCACTGAAAATCTCTTTGCTCCTCTGGCTCCTCTCTGGTCCTACAGCCTCATTACAATGCTGCTCCATTTTGGTGGAGCAATCTGTTTACTTAACTGCTTCTGACAGTGATTCTGAGTTTCCAGCATTGACAAAACTGTCTTAAATGTGCACATGCCCTGGTCCTGTCACAAAATCTGGTTATGAGAGAAAAGAACAAAATTAAAGAACATTTCTGAAGCATTGGAAGCAGATCATCCATGGTTGTTTCTAAAAGGCATTGAGTCACTGGAGAACAGAATGTGGTAATTTTTATTAACACACTACAATAGGACACTATTAGGCTAAAATTCAGATATATGCTGCGACAATGTTATGCTAAGTTAAAAGAAAAAAACAGACACAGGAGGAAAACATTGGAGGAACCCATGTTGTAGACTGTGTCCAGGTGTCCCCCCCAGTGGTGGGGCTTCATAGGTGGGGCTTTCCACCCCACCTATGTGCTTACAGGCTCTGTGCTTAGAGGTGTGTGGTGCAGACTTAGGTCACTAACTTGTTTATTATAGCTTATTATAGTGTGGATAATGGGGAGGCCTACCATGAGTGTGACTGGCACCACCCAAAATGCTTGTACCCTGGATGGGATAAAAAGGAATAAGAGACTTGCGGCTTGCTGCCTTCTTGCCTGCTCTGCCATGGACTGTTTCTCCTCTGTGATGCCCCTCTGCTGTGCCACCCTGTCTTGGAGCCAGCTGACTATGGACTGAAACCTCTACAAATTGTGAGCTGAAATAAACCTTTCCTCTTTTAACTCTGGGTGTCAGGTATTTTATGAGAGGAAGTACGTAAGACAGTTCATGTATTGTAGAGACTTAGGGAGGCAAATTCAGAGACAGATAGTAGAACAGAGATTCCGGGCACTGTGAAGAGGGAGAGTAAAGGAATTATTATGGAATAGATACAGAGTTTCTGTTTCCTGTGATGAAAATTCTGGAAACAGTGGTGAATATATTTCATGCCATGACTTGCACACACAAAAATGATTCAAGTTGTAAAATTGTTATGTATATTTTTCCACAAATTTTATATAAACAATGAGAAGAGAAGAATAAGTCAAAGAATTAGCAATAACATGCTCCTGTGACTCAAGCTGCAAAAAAGTAGTTCAAAGTATGTTCACCAATTTAATAGAATACAACCTTCTACAGATTTCCTATTAAGAGATTAAAATAAAAAACTCCCTGACACTATGTTTAGGGAATCTTAATCTCCCATCAAAGTCAGCGTCGTATTCTCTTACTTCTCAGAATCATCATTGGCAAGTGTTTCTCCCAACATTAAATTTTTTAAAACTTATTTATTATTATTGGTTTTTTTTTGAGCTTGTGTGTTTGATTTGCTTCACTCAACGTTAGAGGCTCAGAGAGCAGCCATTTACTTACAAATGACTCAAGGTGATCTTTCCTTATGGCTGAGTAGCACTCCACAGTGGAACAAGCAGTTAACATGACTGCTGTTAGAGTCCCCTGTTGTAGCACTGAAAACTTTTCTTTTAACTCTTATATGTATTCATGGGAACTCCTGAGGGGGGGGGGAGTCTGTGCTTCAGATTTCCCTGCCCTAAACATTTGAGGAGCGGGAGGTAAATCTTGTAGGACTTGAAGCCGTGGTCAGTGCCTGGCTGCTGGCCAGGCCTGTGGCTGCGTTCGGGGCCGTTTTAGGCTGGGCCCCTGGAGAAGGTGCGTGGTGCTGGCCAAGCAGACAGTGCTTCTCGGAAGGACTGATGATCAGAAACTGAGGCATTGGCAGAATCTAAATGGCGAAGTCACAAGCAGTAACAGGCTCTAAAAATAACAACTGCAACCCTAGCCAAATGAGAGCCTTTCTGTGTGGGAAGTGTAATGGGAAGC
Organism: Dolichotis patagonum; assembly: GCA_004027295.1. Taxonomy (NCBI): domain Eukaryota; kingdom Metazoa; phylum Chordata; class Mammalia; order Rodentia; family Caviidae; genus Dolichotis; species Dolichotis patagonum. The sequence goes on from PVJX010022487.1 coordinate 14,766, forward strand.
GTATTGATTGGTGTTTTTATCCAGATGCATGAATAGTGATCACAGGCAGAGATGTTCCTTTTTCTACAGAGGACGTTGGTGTAAAACATTGCTCACTGTTGGCAAAGCCTCCTAGCTAAGAGGCCAGCTCAAGTCAATAGATGTGGACAAGGAATTTTCTGGTTGTAAGGGGCTGGCGTGGAATGAAAATGAGCTTTTAAGTATTTATTCTATTATTTTATGCATGTTTAAAGGGCACCTACTATGGTGTAGGCCAGGCATTGTTCTAGGTTCTTGGAAGATACCAGAGAGCTGATCCAAAGCCACTGTCTGTGCCTTCATGAAACTTAATGGTAGTAGGGAGAGGTCGCAATCAAGGACTAAATATCGTACGTAAGTAAATGACGTCATCCATTAGACCGTGGTAAGTATTATAAGCCAGGCATGGTGGTGTATGCCTGTCATTCCAGCTACTCAACAGGCTGAGGTAAGAGGATCGCAAGTTCAAAGCCAGCCTGGGAAACTTTGTTTCAGAGAGGAAAAAGGAGAGCAGTTGCAGGAGAGGACCAGAGAGAATGGTATGGGACGGGTACAATAGTTGGGACCGTGCTGGGATGGCCAGGGTCACTGCTATGGACCGGTGATAATGGACAATGGCTGGAGCGGGGAGTGAGCAGAAACTGGGGGAGGAGGAGATCCAGGCAGAAGAAGCTTGAAGGGCCCAGGAGGGATCCTGCTGCCCAGCCAGTGTGCGTGCTGCAGGGAGCTGGGGCAAGAGTGGGGACAGAAGAGCCACTGCAGGTGGAAAGGAAAGTCAGTCACACAGCATTCCAAGCAGAGGACTGAGCTGACCTGACATACAGTGGTAAAGTGTTCTCTTGCTGCCATGTTGGGAATGGACTGTGGGGCACAGGAGGAAGTACGGAGGCCGGCAAGGAACTTCTTCCTACACCACCATCTTGATGTGGTGTAGGGTCAGAGCTGCGGTGACCATGAGGGGACTGGAAAAGGGTGCATAACTGGGTGTATTTTGGGGTGGCGTCTGTGTGGAGTTGACAGGGACCATATGCAGAGCCAGGGCACTCTGAGGTTTTGGTGCCCAGCAGTGGAAGGATGGAGTTGCCAACAGAAATGGAAGGCTGTGGGTGAAGGGTCTGGATCAAGAGCTGCAGTGCGTTTTGGGTACCATTTTTTTACTTTTGGGTATTCATTAGGCAGCTAGAGGGGGATGCTGAGTAGGTGAGCAGTGTTTCCTGTGGTGGCTGCTATGTTAGTTAGCTTTCTGTCACTGTGACAAAAAATACTTGAAAAAAAAAAACAACTGAAAGAAAGAAAGTTTTCTTTTGACTCATGGTGTCAGAGATTCCAATTCATGGTTACTTGGACCCATGGAGCATGAGATGGAGCAAAGCAACTGCTAGCCTTGTGGCACCCAAGAAGCAGAGAGAAGAGGGAAAAGACGGAGAGAAGGAATGGAGGAGGGGAGAGCAAGCCATTTCATATACAAACCATAGCAGCAGCCCACAGTAACTGAGTTTTATCATCTGCTAGATTTTGTGGTCAAAAGTTCTAAAATCAAGGTGCTGGCAGTGCTGTTTCCCCCTGGGAAGCTCTGGAGCAGGGGTCATTTTCCTGACCTTTTCCAGTTTTCCAGTTTTTAGTGTCTGCCCACGTTCCTAGGACAGGTTCCACCTGTAGAATGCGTCACTCCAGTCTCTGCCTCTTCCTCCCATTCTGTTTTCTAGCTCCAGCCTTCTTCTTTCCCTTTACAAGGGATTCCAGTGAAGCCACCCTGATAATCCTTAATATTCTTCCCATTGCAAAATCGTTTTATTGGTCACACCTGCAAAGTTATTTGAGTTGGTGTTATGGTGGGAAAGCTGGGCTGAAGTCCCAGCTGTCATTTGAGGTACTTAAGGGCAAAATGGTAAATGAAATGAGGCAAATCAGGAAAACCAGTATCACCCATCTTCTATTGGAAATAACAGCAGCAACAACAAAGAACTAAAAGTAGAAAAGGGAATGTGAGGGATGAGGAAGCAGTCTGAGGGGAGGGGGAGAGGAGAACAAGACGGTAGAAGGAACAGTAGATATCGATGAAGCACAAGATAGAATGGCAGATAGATGGGTAAACAGGTAGATGGAGAGTTATGAAAATTCCCCGTCACATATAGTGATTTGTACAATTTATGTATGCTCATATAGTATTTATGATTTTTTACAAAGAGGGGAAGTAGTAGCTCTCCTAATTTAGAACAGGACAGCAGATCCAGAGATTGGAAGGCTGTCATCCTTGGCCTCTCATCCCCACCGCATCCTGACTTCCACCCCAGTGGTGTCTGGATGCGTGGTGGGCTCCTTCTCTCCTGTTGCAGGGTCAGCTGAAGTACGGTGCCCAGTCACCCCAGGTTTCATGCAGGTGGACAGGTAGACCTTCTTTCTCATGGGTCCGCACATAAAACCCTGTATAAAGGACTGTGAAAGCACCCAAGTCACACAGCTAAGTTGCATAGGGGGCCCTGGGGTCACCCTAGTGGACAGGGACTGTTGGCTTCAAGAGAACTAAAGGGAAAAGGAAGAGATGCAGTCCCCAGGGTACAGGTTGAGAAGACAACTTCTGCAACAGAGCAGCAGGGCCGCTGGTGTGACACGCACTAGAGCCACACTAAATACGCTTTAGGCTTTTGATTCATAAGTATTTATTTAACTGTTTACTTAGCAGTACGGAGCACTGAACCCAGCACCTTCACACTGAGCCGTATCCCCCCAGCCTTTTTTATTCTTTTTATTTTGAGACAAGGTCTCACTAAATCACTAAAATTGTCCAGGCTGGGCTCAGGCATTCCTCCTGCCTCGGCCTCCCACAGTGCTGGGATTACAAACCTGCAGCTCCGTGCCCAAATTTAGGCTTAGTTTTTAGTACTGAATCATAACCCAAAGACGGAATAGTTTCTTGACCCCTCCAGTACCCATCTCCTGTGCTTCAGTGGGCACCAACTCATAGTCAAACTTGTTTCTTCTCTGTGCCCTTCCACTTTCTCTCCCCACTCTGACTACTTAAAAGTAAATTCCAGACATTGTATCAGTTTTCCTGTAAATACTTTAGTACATGAAGCTGAGAAATAGAGACTCTTCTGGGGAAAAAAACACCACAATATCATTATGGTACTAAAAAAAGTACCATTAGAACCGTTCGCTATTCAGTCAGTGTTTAAATTTTCTACATTGTCTCACAGATGGCTGTCTGAATCAGGATCCAGATGAGGTTGGCCTCCTCCATTGAGTTCAGAATTTCCCTGTGAATTGTAGCCAGAGCTTATTTGTCTAAAGCTTTTAGCAACCATGCACTGTAATCTCCTCCTCGTGGCCTCTACGTGTCTCCACCAGGACAGTGGCCTTGCTCTGGTCACATTAACACTTTTGCTACTTTGATCTACTACCTCATAAAGCAAAGACGTGGCTTTGGTGCCCAAGCCTTCTGGTGTCATTTTGAAAGTAGCAGATGTGTTTTAGGTGTGTTTGGTTTTTGCGAACCTCCAAAGATCTAGACATGCAGCTGAATCCATGCCTCCCTCCCTGGCTCTGTCCTCCCATTTGGAGAAAAAAACAGAAATGTTCCTCCTCTGAGTCTTTCTGTATGAGAGTTTGTCTTAGATTTTCAATTTCATCTGGCTTCAGTCGGACCTTTTCTGAGCAGGTCCTCACAACAGGACAGAACACTGAGTTGAGGAATGAACTTCCCTCTTCGTGGTTTGCTGTCGTAAACTGCTGACCTGTGCCACTCCAGTGTGTTCAGGCTTAGGCCTGCTGAGTGCTAGAGGGAGGCATGAAGGCAGGAGCCTTAAACAATGGACAAAGGAGGCACTGAATGCCAACGCTTACCTTCGGCCATGTCCTAGCGCACCCCACTGTCCTCAAAGTGTTGAGCGAATTTTGGCACAGTTGCTATGCATCTTCCCACATCATTGATACTTCTTTTCTCTTGTTGCTTCTTTGCCTTAATCTTGATTTTGTAAAGATCTAGCATGTCCAAGGATTTCTTTCTTGGTAGAAATGCGAAACTTCTGGGTAGAGAGAGGGATCCTTAGAGTCAGGACTGTCGCATCAACAACTAGAAGTATGAACACAAGCTTCTTGTGTGTTCACTGGGTACAGCGCTTCCTGTATCCTAGGACTGTGACCTTGGTGAAATGAATTCACGAGGTGGTAGAGCCTTATTGACTGTAAATTAACATCCAGAGATAGTGTCAGCATTGGGTCTAGAGGCAGCAGGTGACACTGGAGCAGCTACAAAGTTCATCCTCCAGGTTGACCAAGGGCACTTGGACCATAAAGCAGAGCCTGATAGCACAGCAGGTACACCCTGGGGCTCCAGCTGTGCTGCAGGTGCCAGCTGAGAGGAGGGGCGTGACATACAGCTATGGGACTCAAGTTCGTGGAAGGTGCACTCTTTCCCCGTCCTCCCTTTCCTGAGTGTAAGCAGTAGGTGTGCAAATCTAGAGTCTAACTGAAGTGTTAAACCCAGAATGCAATAAATACTGGCAGAATTGTATCTCTGACTTCTTTATAAACACAGCTGCAGCTGAGAATTGCAGGTGCTTCTGATATTTGCATTCTGAGATTGGTGACCTATTCCCATTCTCCACATGCCTTTGTATTTTCATTTCTAAATTTTTTATTTATTTTTGCAGTATTGAGGATTGAACCCAGGGCCTTCACACTGAAATACACCCTCCACCCTTTTTATTTTTAATTTTGAGACCAGTCTTGTTAAGTCACTGAGTTGCCCAGGCTGGGCTCAAACTTGTGATCCTTGTGTCTCAGCCCCTCAGAGTGCTGGGATTGTGGGTGTGCGCCACCATGCCTGTCTCACATTTTCACTTCCTAAAATAGCCTCCAGCACAGTGCCTCCAGCATGTTCCTTGCACACTGCAGTAGTCCAGTAGACTACTGTCCAGTTGACAGTAGTCCAGTCCTCTGCGCATGCATGGCCCTGGATTGAGACATGCGCAGGGCGCAGTTCAGGCTGTTGCAGCTCTATGATGGCGGATCCTTCCTCAGCCTTGAGCAGGAGGCACTGTGCGGACAGTTTCCTTGGAGAGAAACCTGGCCCACAGTGCACTTGAAATGATTGAGTGCACTTGAAATAAATTTGGGCAGTGACGAGTCAGGGAGCTTTGGGAGTTATTTGTTAGGTGGCATGAATTAGTTGTCCTGGTCACTTTTCTTCTTGCAGAGACATAATATTCAACACCTGCAATTTAAAGGGGAGATTTACGTTGGCTCGCAGTTTGTAGAGGTTTCAGTCCAGAGTCAGCTGGCTCCCAGGCAGGGTGGCCCGGCAGAGAAGAGCTGCTCACAGCGTGGTAGACAAGAAGCACAGAAAGTAACGGGGGGAGGAGCAGGAAAGAGGGACACCCTTCCCAGCCACAGTGCGGGTGACCCAGCTCCTAACAGCGAGCCAGCTCTAAATTCATCAGTGAGGAATCCACAGGTGAGTACCCTGCATGCACGATCCAGTCGCCTCCCCAAAGACCCACCTATGAGCGTGTGAGGTTTTGTGAGGACACCTAGTTACAAACATTGGTTGGTTCTGGCTGCTACATAATCCATCGCTGAAACTGTTTTAGCCTCATCTTTGATTTTCAACCCTTTCCTGTGTGTGGATAGTAAGCCCTGAAAATTTGTAGGTGTCTACATTTTTTTAAGATTATGTAGATGTGGGCCAGGGATTTAGTTCAGCGGCACAAGCGCTTGCCTGGCAAGTAAGGTCATGAGTTTGATCCCTGAGACATCCCCCCCCAATCACATAGCTGCATTTTCCTGACTATGGTATGTAAAATCATTTTATGTGAGCTATAGATAGTCTTGTTTCTATCTTATTTACCTAGATTTATAATTTGCTTTTACTTGTGGCAAGTGATGCTTTATTTCTGCTCTTACTAGTTGCATAAATATCTCTTTTAAAGTGACTTCGGAGAACAGGAAGTGAAGTAAAGAGAAATATGCTGTAGAGGAAAGTATAATTGGTAGGTAGCTATGAAAAACATCTGAGAGGTGATATTCAAATGACTGAAGGTTTGGGGAATATGGTATATGATCAATTATTTAGTGAAATGTCTATTAAAGAAGATTTCCAGGAGACAGGGAGATTTTCATTTATCAATTGGAACTTAGAATTAGGTTCAGTAGATTTTCTCCGAGTGGGTGGACAGTAGGATGGATTTTGAAGATTTGGCTATTAAACAATAAAAGTCCTAGTTCAATCCTTTGAGGTTGGTTTCACTGATTTAGTCATTCTTCTCTGCTCTTAAGAAGTCCAGCTTCCTGGAGGTGTTTTGGGCTCAATTCAGATTTAACAACCTATGCAGAATCCCACAGCCAAAATCCATGCATGCCCCTCTGCTGCCACCTTGACTTTAAATTGCTTGATAAAGATGAACAAGAAAAAGGTCCCTGCCCCTGGAAGGACAAATCTGCTAGGTGATGTATTCATTAATTGACTTCATCATGCAGTCATCTAACCCTCACCTTGAATTTTTACATATGTAGCTTTTTAAGTGGATTTTATCTTCTAAAATCCAACTGCAGTTTTTAAAAATATTTTTTGGTCTTCATTTCTATTTGTCCCCATCCACTCAGCCTCTTTCCACCATCTATTCCTAACCTCTCTTTTTTCTTACTTGGGAAGTACTTCTTGTTTCCTCACTAGGCTAATCATTATTTCAAGATTGTTAAAACTTTTAGAACAATAAGCATCATATACATGCGTGGAACAGTGATATAATTATACAAAAAATAACCTTTTAGAAATTTTTCTGGGTAAAATAAAAATTCCTACTTCCAAGCTTTGCCTATAATAGTAGAATGAGTTTTCTGTGTATTCGTGTAAAGAATCAGATTTAACCAAACATTAGCATCTGTGACATTTAAGAACATAAAGTACAGTGTGCATCGCCATAGATGGCATTATTAAGTCATGGTTTGCTGTCGTTACATGCTGTTGGTCACAGACTTGTTGGCGCGTCCCTGTCACCCCCCTGGCTGTCATCTCCAGTGTGTGTGTTCATGGTCATTCTGTGCAGTGTTCTATGTGACTTTTCTTGCCATACTGGATTTTAAAATGTGAGATGACAAGTAATGTACACATGAGTGACATGAATGATAAATGTTGCTCTCACGTGGTATCTTAGCCACTTTCCTCAGACCTAAGACAAAGAGCCCGACATCTACAAATTACCAGAGGCTCATGGTTTCAGTCCGTGGTCTACTGGCTCCAAGACAGGAACAGAGTAGCAGAAGCGCCTGGCTGAGAAAAGGGTGCTAAATGCAGGTAGCCAGGAAACAGGGAGGGAAGACAGGAGTTGAGGAGAGAGATGAAACCTTTCAGGTCACCCTTTCAGTGACCTGCCTCTTCCAACAGGACCCCACCTCCTCAGTCTAAGCTTCTGCTATACAGCTAGCTGTCCCTGAGGAGGTGACCAGCATCTCCTCCTCTCCCCGCGTGATCTTCTTCCCTTATCCCCACACATTTTTATGACGAATCATTTTAGTAGCAGCCTTAGCAGCACCAAAGTGGTTGAAGAAGAAAAAACAATCCACAAAATGGTGACCAAGTGGGGGCCCTACAATCCAGAGAAGGAGCAGATTTTCCCTTTTGCTCTGTAGGGAGCTCGGCCCTCCGTGAGCGTGGCTCATTTCAAGTACTTTCGGCAGCTGAGTCTCTGTTCTTCTGCTAAAGCCTCTGGGAATCTCCTCATCTTCCAAGGTTTAGATGGAGGACATTGCCCTGATTTCCCAACCAAAGTGGTAGCTCTGAAATTGTGCTTCGTGTTTGTGTATTGAGCTTGACACCTCAATAGAGAAAGAAAAAGTTTGTTCATATTTTTCATGATTTTGTTTCCCTACTGGGGATTGAACGAGGGAGTGCTGAGGTACATCCCCACCCTTGTCTACTTTTTTAAATTTTGAGTCTGGGTCTTACTAAATTGCCCAGGCTGAGCTGAATGTTCAGTTCTTCCATCTTAGCCTTCCAAATAGCTGAGATTGTTGTACCATTGCTGTGCCCGGTTTCATGAAATATTTAAAGCTTTCAAGTTTAAAATATTTTAAATCTAATCTAGTAATAAAAACTAGTACACAGAGTTCTCTTGTACTCTTCACTTGGCTTTTGCACATGATAACATGTTACAGAAGTACAATACAATTACTGAAGCCAGGAAATGAACTGTGGCATAATACTACTCCTTACCCTAGAGATCTCATTCAAACTTAGCCAGTCCCACCCCACTCCTAGCTTTCAAGGAGTCTTCTCTGGAAGAGGTGTTATGGTGGTGTTTGCCAGATGGTAGATTTTTATTTCTACCATTCCTTCTATATTTATTAATTGGAACTTTATGGTGGGAATGAACTACCTCTTCTGAGCTGTATCTTTAATTCATTCAGTTATTAAATTATTTGTATCATATGCACTTATTATATTATAAATGCATTATTTATAATAATCCATTATAATAATCCATTATAATAATAATGGCACTGGTACTATTGTACTTATTTTTTACCCACACTATACAGAGTTGGCTATTGAGAATTCATAGCAAGTTGGCTCCTGTGCCCGGCTGTGCTCATCATTTTAAAAAATATTTCCTTAATTTCTGGTCCCACAAGACATTCAGACTCATTTGTGTTTTCCTGCCGCCACTTTAGAATCAGCCATTTCTGCTAAGACCCCTGGTTTTCATATTATTTTAACATTAGGCTTATAACACTTTATTCATATCTTTGGAAAATTAATATTTACCATGTAAGAGACCTTTATGTAGAAGATATTAGATATTTTTCTACACTAATGATTCATTATGAAACATTCACACTACAATGTTTTAATTTTAGTTATGAAAGCTGACACTACAATGTCAGGTTATAAAGAACATATTTTATTTTGTTCTATCAGGTAAAACTGGGTTTTCACTAACACATCTGTTGTGCTCTCTTGGTTCTGTATTTCTTATTAATACCCAACCACAAGGTCCAATGTTTAGCTCCTCACTGAGCTAAATTTCCCCTCCTTATGTTTTACTGGATATCTCTGCTTTTGTTGAATTCCTGGCTTAGCATCTTTATTCCTCTGGTCCTTGTGCTAACTTTCTGGTCAATCTGGTTAATACATACGTGAAGGAAACCTGTACTTTTTTTTTTTTTTGGCTAAAACAGCCTATCACATACCATCACATGTATTTCAACCATATATATTTCTAAATCTGATGCTGTGTGTACTTTTGAGTATGTATGTGGCTTTATAACAGATTTCAGAATCAAACTAACTTGAGTATTGTCTCTTGAGATTCACAGATCTTAACACTACAGATCTATTGTTTATTACATTCTAAAGCATTGTTTCTTTTATCTTTGGAAGTTCAATGTTCATCACATCTAACCCAGAATAAAAAATGAAATGTCGTTCACTTTCTTATTTGAAATAGTTTTATCCTTATAAAACTTGTGAAATAAGTACACAGTGTTCTCATACGCCCTTCACTGGGGTGTACGTGGTATTTCCTCACACACTGCATTTCCACCCAAATCGCACTGAGGATGCCATCACTCAGAATTGGTGGGGAGAGCTCTGTAAACATTTCTTGAAAACCAGCTTAGCTCTGATTTTTTTGACTTTCCTGATGGCTTTCTGGTTTTCCATGGCAGCCACCTCAACCCCAGGGTTAGCTGCGTGGTTTTGAGACAATGATCTCCTTCAGGTCAGGGCTCGGCTTGGCTCTGGCCAACTGGCCATGGCTGGGTGTTGGGTTAAAGGGGGGTATGTGTAATCCGATCTGGGCTAATGAGATGTGTGGAGAGTGTCTAGGGACTTATGGAAGAGAAGTTCTCTGCACTACCTAACAAGTGTGTGTTTGAAGTATCCTCTCATTCTACAAGTGGATTTTATGTCACTCAATCTATTAGCCCTTACAGAATTCAGTTACATTTAAAAAATTATATGTGCTTTCCTACTCAGATGAGGACTTGAATTTTAGTAAAATTTTTTTGTACAAAATTTTTAAAATCAACATTAAAAAGAATAATTTTTCTATGCACCAGTAGTAGAATAGCTAAACAAGAAATTGGGAAACTAGTTCCATTCACCCTGGCTTCAAAAACATGAAATGTCTAGGAATTAACCTAACCAAGGAGGGGAAAGACCTCTACAGCAAAAATGACAGAACATTGAAGAGAGAAATTAAAGAAGACACGGGAAGATGGAAAGAAGACACAAGAAGATGGAAAGACCTTCTTAACATGGTTATAAAATGCAGTAGGAGGCGAGGGCATGGCAGTGTGGCTGCAGCCCTTGGGCACAAGCTACCAAGGGAGAAGACTTACTAACTATGGGCACGGAATAGCTGATGCAGGATGAAGCCAAGCCCTGCAGCCGTCACTGATCTTCTGATACGAGAACATGCTGAACCTGGCACCTGATATCCAGCTTCTAGCACAAGATCAAGCGGGACCACCTGGATCAGCTGTCAAAGAAGACATAAAAGGATGGTGGTCACTGGCTGCTGCCACTGCTGTCTCATTTTGGGGTGGTCCTTTCTGCTTGTAGGACGGTGTAACTTTTCCCTTCCAAAGACTTTTGGTTCCTGAGCACTTCTTTTGTGCTTCTTCTCCTTTTTGTTTTCTTTTTCTCATTTTTGCCCTACAATAAATCGTAAGTTTTCACATCCACCAACTGTACTGGCCAGTTCATTGATTGGGACAGATCAGAACCTGGAAAAGACTTCATGTCTCCTCCCCATTCAATAACAATGGTACCAAAGGTGGTTTACAGAGTCAGTGTGATCTCCATAAAAATCTGAATGTTCATAGAACTAGAAAAACAATTCTGAAACTCTTATGGAAACAGAAAAGACCCAGAATAGTCAAAGCAATTCTAAGCAAAAAGAAAAAAGCTGGAGAAATCACAATAATTGATTTCAAATTATACAACAATGCCATAGTAACAAAAACAGCATGGTACTGAGATAAAATAGACACAGACTTATGGAATAGAATAGAGGACACAGAAACAAACCCACATGACAACAGCCATCTGATTCTTGGAAAATGGAGTAAAAAATATATGTAAGTGAAAAGACAGACTTTTTAACAAATGGTGCTGGAAAATCTATAGAAAGTTGAAGTTAGATCCATCTCTATCATCCTGTGTAAAAATCAACTGAAAATGGATCAAAGACCCAGGGATAAGACCAGAAACTTTGAAACTGCTGGAAAAAAATATAAGGGTAACACATGAAGTCAAAATAACAGGCAAAGAATTCCTGAATAGAACTCCAACAACGCAGGAAATAATAGCAAGAATCAACATGTGTGACTGGAACAAATTAAACAACCAACAGAGTAAAGAGATATACAGCCTACAAAATGAGGGAAAATCTTTGCCAACTACTTTTCAAATGAGGGTTAGTGTCTAGAATAAAGAACTCAAAAAATCTAGCACCAAAATCTCAAATAGCCCAATCAATAAATGGGTAAATTAATTAAATAAACACTTCTCAACATATGAAGTGCGAATGATCAGAAAGTATGTGAAAAAATGTTCAGTGTCAGGTGGATGCAAATCAAAACTATGTAGAGATTCCATCTCACCCCAACTTGAATGGTTATCTTCAAAAATAAAACCTAGGGCTGGGGATATAGCTCAGCGGCATAGCGCCTGCCTGGCAAGCTCAAGGTCCTGAGTTTGGTTCTTGGTTAAAAAAAAAAAAACCCAAAAAACAAAAAACCCTAGCAAGAATGTGAGAGGAAAGAAACCCTTCTACACTGCTGGTGGGAATGTCAATTAGTACAGCCACTATGGAAATCAGTATTGAAGCTCCTCCAGAAACTACAAATAAGCTGCCAACAGACCCTGCCTCCTGCATTGCACCAGCAGGAATTAGTCAGCACACCCATGTTTACTGCAGTGCAATTCACCGTAGCCATGGTGTAAACCACCCTAGTTGCCCACCAACAAATGAATGGCTAAAGAAAAGGTGGTACATACACAGCAGATGATTCAGCCATAGAAAGAACAAAATTATGCTCTTTGCAGGAAAATGGATGGAACTAGAGATCATCGTGTCAAATAAAATAAGCCAGAATCAGAAAGACAAGCTTTACATGTTCTCCTTAATATGTGGAAGCTAAAAAGGATGACATGAAAGTAAAAGGGAGACTATTATTTGACAAAAGGAAGGAAATAAATGGGAGAGAGGAGGGGTGGAAAACAGGGTAATAATGATTGAAGCAATATATATGTGTATGTGAGCTATAATATGTGCTGAGTCCCAATATTTTGTAAAATTAATGTGTCAATAAAATGCAACTTTGAAGATGGCTTTTTTATGATTACTTACATTTTCTTTAAGTTGAATCGTTTTGCAAATATTCTTAAAATGAGTCTTGGGAACATATTTGAAATTTCAGAACATTTTTGTTCTTTTTAAAAATTTTTTATTTTATTTTATTTTTTTGATGCCAGGGATCAAACTCACCACCTTGTGTTTGGCCAAGCAGGTACTTATGCCGCTGAGCTAAACCCCTGACCCCATAAAAGAACTCACGACCGTGCACTTGCAAGGCAGGTGCTTATGCCACTGAGCTAAATCCCTAGCCCCATTTTTGGTCTTTTGATGATGTTTAAAAAGCAGTGGCTCAAAGTTGGTTGTGCTGGACATTGCATGCTCATATTTTCTAAGCAATGCTGGATCTCGACAGTAATTCTAGAAAGATCCTGAAGGATCTTACTGCGTCTTACAGAATTTTATAGAAAAGAATGATGTTCAGTGACTTTTTAAAAAACTAATTGGATGTTGAAAAAATACCAAACGTTGTTTTGTAACAAAAGCAAAAATTAACCGTTCTAACAGAGACCTGTGAAATTTAGCCAGATTCCTATGCAGAAGAGCTAGATGTGACTTGTCAGATTTGATTTCTCAGTACTTAGATGACTAGTTACTATAACAGGGTAGCCATTTAAAACATAACTAAGAAGTCTAGCTAAACAGCTAAACAAATAACTCAACAACTCTGAAAATATTTCTGGTCAACAATTTCCTGATGTGTATTTTCATATTTTATGGGTTGACTTTATATCTGCTAATTTGGTTCCCAGTTTTCTTCATATAGTCTACAAATAATGTCGTTCTTAACCATGGTTCATGGTTCAGTGAGCTGTCTTAGATTTCTATTTTATAAAAGGTCTTTAAAAAATAACTTAGTTAACTTATTCCCACATTGACCTGTGTTTTAAAAATTGTTGCATCTAATACATTTTATAGACACCAGATCTTAGTTTCCTAGAGTCACTGAAAATGTCATAGAGCTGAATAGTTTATACATACATTGTCTGTCCTGTATATTCTTGGTGATAAACTGTTTTCTTTTCTTGTGATCCTGGGTATCGAACCCAAGGCTTCACATATGCTGGGCAAGTTCTCTGCTACGGGGCTATATCTCAGTCCTAAAGTGTCTTTCAAAAGTTAGTTTGCAAAATGTAGAAAATCACTATGTAAAATATCAGCCTTAGTACTGTTCCTACCACCGTGTTTTGAAAGCCTATATTGTCATTGCTTTGGACTCTTTGCTATTGTTATTTATTTTTCTATCTTGTTTCTTATTTTTCTAGTAATCTTTTTTGTTTTGTTTTTACCTCTACTGCAGAAAGGATAGGTATACATGTAGAGGCTTATGCATGCCTAGAACTTCTCCTAAACAGTTTATGAGAATCGATTACATTAGGTGTGATGAAATGAACAGCTACTTTGAAGAAAAACAGACATTATGCTATCTATTGCTGATTCCGTATCATCATGCTGTGAAGTCCCGTAATGCTTCTATTATTTGTTCAGAGTGGTTTTAATCTGTTTTGTATTGTGTAATTTCAACATACATGAAGGTATAGACAGCTATTTTGAAGAGAACAAGAGAGATTATGGCAGCCATTGTTGATTTCCCTATTGTCTGGTTTTGAAGGCCTGTAATGCCTTCATTACTCTGTTCTTATCAGTTTTATACTATCTTGTTTTGTATGAATTCATTGTGTGTGAAGACATAGACAACTATCTAGAAGAAAACAAGAGACATTATGGTAGCCACTGTAGATCTCCTGTTTTCTTGCTTTGAAACCTGTGTCACTTACATTGTTTTGCCTCTGATCTGCTTTGCTTTCTTTTGTTATGTTTTACTCTTTTTAAAATACCCTTTTTAAAATAGAAAAGTTTTATCCTTTTTAAAATAAGAAAAAGTTTTACCCTTTTTAAAATAAAAAAAAATTTGGAGGAAAAAATTTCTCTTTAGCTGCTATTTGAAGTTTGAACACTAGATGGCAAAGTGGTCACACTGATCAAATGTCTAGCGGGACTAGATGCTTGCTCCTGATAGATTCTATTGAAGATAGATACATGGGGCCTCTAAATGTATTGTTTGCATATTTCTCACTTGTAAAGTACTGTAGTCTCTGAGAAGCGATATTACATTAATTACTTTCTGTTTTTAATGACTTAATGTTTACTTCTCTTCCAATCTATTAAAACCATTATTGGACTGTTTTGTTGAACAAAAATCCAGTCCCTCTTGGGGTAAATTGTTTTCAGAATACAATTTATCTTAAGTACATTAAGTCTTTCTAACTGGACATTTGTTTTCAATTTAGAAAAAACAAGGCTATGTTCCAGTCTGTGAACAAATGTTTTAAAAGTTTTTAGGAACTTTTACAGAGTTGCTGTTTTTAGCCAATAAAGCATAATCACATCTCTGGAATGAGATATGTCAGAGGAAGCCAATGTCCTTGGCTAAATTAAACCTCCTCTACGTTGATGTCTAGCAGGATTAACAGAGATGTATCTATCCAAAGAGTTTTTCTTTCTCTTGGCTGGAAATGTGGAGCATCTGTGAACTCCATGACTCCACACTGGATTACTCTTTGTGGGATGGAATTTGCAATCCAAGCCTCAATCTCTTAATTACCTTTGAGTTATAGGATGCCCAGGGGACAACTAGCAAGATGCACTGCCATACACATTTGCCTCTCGAGACAGCTTTGGAAGGTCTTTCTTCTCTCAAGTTTTCTAGAATACGTCTTTCACAAGCCATGAGATTTTCTTCCCTGAAAAGGCAAGTTTGCTAAATTGCATTCATTCGAAAAAGAACCTGGGCTTAAGAAAATGCGAGAAAACAAAAAGATTAACAAGTTTTACATTTGTGAACTTTTTAGCATCATGTTTATTACCACCTAACTGGCTTCACTGAAAGATTTCTTCCTAATCTTTAGCATTTTAGCTCTAAAACGTGAGTTTAGAAAGAAGTAATATGTTATTTTTCGTGCTAACCTAAAAATTCTTTGAAAGAGACCAAATCTTCCATGAAACAGCTTCTTTTGGAGATATAGGCTACTTTTAAGTCTGTACCAGCCACATAAAAAGCTGAAACTTCTATCTCTGATTTACCTGTCTCCTTTAATTTTTGTAAAACAGTCATTTCAAAATTTGTGATTTACCTTTTTTGAAATTTGTGAAAAAAATTTTGCGGGGAGGGTCTGAATGGAATGTAAACATCAGTTTTAATTTTAAAAGTAATACTTTAAGAGCTCAAAGAATTTTGTTCTGGTGAGACTTTTGTAAAGGGAAGATGGAATGTATCATTTTTTATTTGAGTATTTTTTGTATGTATCTCTCTTCTCCCAGCAATGTGGAGAACATAAAAAGATAGACAACTTGGTCCCAGG
>PVJX010022488.1:0-30477 GCA_004027295.1 Dolichotis patagonum
ATATGTATCTAGGAATTTGTCTATTTCTTCAGTGTTATCGAACCTATGAGAGTAGAGGTTTTCAAAGTAGGTGTTGATGATCTTCTGTATTTCCACTGAGTCTGTAGTAATTTCACCTTTCTCATTTCTTATTGCATGAATTTGAGTTTTTTCTTTCCTTTTTTTAATAAGGTTGGCCAGGGGCTTATCAATTTTATTCTTTCAAAGAAACAACTCTTTGATTCATTGATCCTTTGTACTGCTTTCTTAGTCTCTATTGCATTAATTTCTGCTCCAATCTTTATAATTTCCTCCCTTCTTTTGGCTTTGGGCTTGGCTTGCTCTTCTTTTTCTAGATGTTTGAGTTGTAGCACCAGGTTGTTTATTTGTGTTCGTTCTGTCTTCCTGATGTGGGAACTCAATGCAATAAATTTTCCTCTGAGGACTGCTTTCATTGCATCCCACAAAATCCGGTAAGTTGTGTCTGTATATTCATTTGCTTGTAGATATTGTTTAATTTCTTCTTCAATTTCCTCTGTGACCCACTGATTCCTCAAGAGTGTATTACTCAGTTTCCATGTGTTTGTAAGTTTTTTGCAATTTCTTTTATCATTAATTTCTAGTTTCACAGCACTATGATCTGATAACATGCATGGGATAATTTCAATTCTTTTGCATTTACTTAAGTATGTTCTGTGGGCTAGTATATGGTCTATTTTAGAGAATGTCCCATATACTGCTCAGAAGAAGGTGTATTCTGATGTTGTTGGATGGAACACTGTATACACCTATCAATTCCATTTGTTCACAGGTGTGATTCAGTTCTGTTATGTCTTTGCTGATTTTCTGTCTAGTTGATCTGTCCCTTTGGGTCAATGGTGTGTTAAAGTCTCCTGTTATAATTGTATTATTGCTTATTTGATTTTTCATTTCTGTTAGTATTTCCATTATATAGCTGGGTACTCTGGAATTTGGTGCACATATATTTAAGATTGTTATCTCTTCCTCTTGAAGTTTTCCCCTAACTAGTATGTAGTGACCTTCTTTATCTCTTTGGATCATTCTTGGTTTGAAATTCACATTGTTTGCAAACAGGATGGCTACTCCTGCTTTTTTTTGGTTTCCTGTTGCATGAAGTATTGTTTTCCATCCCTTGACTTTCAGTCTATGAGTGTCCTTTTGGGTTAGATGTGTTTCTTATAGACAGCATATGGTTGGATGTTGTTTCTTGATCCATTCTGCCAGTCTGTTTCTTTTGATTGGTGAGTTGAGGCCATTTACATTAATAGTTGTAACTGTTATATATTGGTTTATTGTTGACATGTTATCTTTCTGCTGTTGTGTCTTTAGTTTTCCATTCTGTGTAATTGTCTGCCTTGCTTGGTGGTTTTCTCCCGTGTGTATCTAGAATGTCTTTCAGTATTCTCTGTAGGTTTGGTTTGGTGTTCATGAAGTTCTTCAGCTGTTCTTTGTCATGGAAGTATCTTATTTCTCCATCCATTTTGAAGGACAGTTTTGCAGGGTATGTCAGTCTGGGTTGGAAGTGGTTTTCCTTTAGGATCTGAAATACTTCACTCCATGCTCTTTGTGATTTCATTGTTTGTGTTGAGAAGTCTGCCGTGATTCTGATAGGTTTTCCTTTATAGGTGATCTCTCTTTTCTCTCTAATAGTTTTTAGTATTCTATTCTTATATTGGATTTCTGGGTAGGTGATTATTATGTGTCTGGGTATAGTTTTATTTTGGTTATGGCTGTTTGGAGTTCTATATGCTTCTCTTATCCAGATGTCAGTTTCTCTTCTCATGTTTGGGAAGTTTTCAGCTATTACTTCTGTAAATATCCTCTTGACATCATTTGGGCTGTCCCGTTGTTTTTCATTTATCCCTATTAATCTTATGTTATTTTTCTTTGCATCATCTTGCTGGTGTTGAATTTCCCGATTCTTTGTTATTTTTAAAAGATCTTGTCTTACCTGCTCACTGGCTGCAATCTTATCTTCGAGTTCTGAAATTCTATCTTCACTTTCACTGAGGTGGTTTTTACAGCTTTCAATAGAATTTTTTATTTCCTGTATATCTCTTTGAATCTGCTTTATGCATTGTTTTTTTCTTGTATTGTTCATTCAGGTATTCTATCTGTTTGCTTTGTTCCTCTAATTTTTTAGCTATGTTTTCGCTAGATGCATTCACTATTTCTTTCACGATTTTTATCAATTCTTCTTTTACCTGGGCAAGTATTTCTGATTTGAATTTTTCCATAGCTTTCCCTATTTGCATATATATTTCATTTGATATCATTTCAGATATTTCAGGTGTATGTCTTCTTTTTTCTTCTTTGTACACAGCTTCTAAGCTTTCTTGGGGAGGGCTAGAGCTTTGAGCCTGCCGTTTGTTCTTTTCTTTTGTCATTGTTCTATATTTCCTTGCTTTGAGTGGTGTTTCAATGCTCTCTCTGCATGTATGGCAAATTACCTCTTGCACCCTCAGTTCCTGGAGGGGCAGTGCCCCCCCACAAGTTCTTGGCTTCCTCACAGTGTCCTAACTCCCCTCTGTGGGCTCCTGGCTCCCTAAGTTGTAAGGCGAATGCTGGGTGTGGTCAACCCCGAGCCTGTGAAATCTCAGGCAGGCCAGGCCACCATATTTTGTCCCAGGCAGGTGTCCACGAGGTTCCCTGCAAGTGAAGGGTGGGCCTACAGGTCCCAAAGAGTCAGGCCAAAATGCTGGTTTCTGCAAAGTTCCTGGTCCCAAACAGACCTGGCCAAGATGCCAGTCTCCCCAAAATTCCCAATCCAAACAGCCCAGGCCTCTCTGCAGGTCAGGGAGGTTCCCGGTCCCAAAGACTCAGGCCACGATTCCCGTCTCTGGGAAGTTCCCTGGGGATAAAGGGCAGGCCTACCAGTCCCAAACAGTCAGGCCCAGATGCCGGTCTCCGCAGACTTTCAATCCAAACAGCCCAGGCTACTCTGCGGGTCCGGGAGGTTCCGGGTCCCAAAGAGTCAGGCCTCGATGCTGGTCTCTGGGAGATTTCCTTCCTCCCCCAGGGGACCACCGCTTCACTGTTCTAGACAAAGCTTTTAAAGCAATTATTTAAAAAACACTCAAATAACTGAAAGCAAAAAGTACTAAAGGAAATCCAGAGAATCATACAGGAACAAAACAAGCATGCAGAAAAGAAATGAATTATTTTTTAAAACATTACTTTTAAAACATACTTGAGATTTAAAACATACTTGAGTTATTTAGCAGCAGTTTTGGATGGAAGAAAGAATCAGGGAACTGAAACATCATTGGAAGATACCAAAGCTGCAGGAAAAAAACAGAATGGAGGAGAGTGAGGAGAGCAGCAGTATACAAAACTGGAGAATTTGGAAGAACAGAGAAAGAAAGTGCCAGGCAGTTTATTTAAAGTACTAATAGCCCACAAACCCCCAAATTTGTTTTTTTTTTTAAATTTTATTTAAAGAGAAAAAAAGCAAAACACAAAAAGGGTGAAAATAATACAGAATTTCAAAAAAACAGTAAAAATAATCACTAGTTGATAAATTACATATTGTCCTCTTAGAAATAGTTGTTCATGTTGCAAAATTAAAGCATACAAAGTAGACATTCAAACAGTGAAGCTGCAAACAGTTCTGTTCAATGATCCAACAAAAACTTAGTAATATGGTTATCAATCCTACACACTTAAACATACATGCAGTTTTATCCTTTAGAGCACTGTCTTTTCCTTCTTTTGCTTTTTAAGTCCATTATCTGTTTAGTTATACCTTGTTTAAGCTTGCTCAGTACCTTACTGATCTCTTTTGTTGTTATTTCCTTTTTAATCACCTTATGTAATTCATGTAATTCTGGTTTTTTTTTGAAGGTAGTAGAAATACAACAGAACAAGACAGAACAAAGCCAATTGAGATAGTGCAGTGAATTTGATATAGAACCTCACAGCAAGTTACCTGTATAACAGCAATAGATACCTTCGTATATCTCATTATCTTCACAATAGTTCTCTAGTTAGTCAAGTATAGCAAAATCAAACCAAAGACAGAACATTATAAAATAAATTGAAAGAGAATATTGAATAGAGCAAAACAAATAATCATAATGAAACAAAACTGAAAACAACCCTTGCTTTCAAAGAGAAGATGGAGGAGACTCCCCCATACTTACTATGCTGTACATAATCATCGGGCCAAAGAGATGCCCAGACCTCCATCCCCAGTTGCTAACGGGGGTGGGGTGGGGTGGGGTTGGGATGTTTCATTCCAAGCCAATGCACCGGTAGGTTCAAGAGACACTACAGGGTCTCCACCTGGCTCACACCAGAGAAAGGCGCTTACCAAGAGGGCAGGCAAATGGCTTCTTTGTGCAGGCTCCTGGATTCCTGAAACCCCCAAATTTGAATAAGTCCATAGATACACAAATACTCCTTACATACAGTGTATCTTCAGTAAGATTATCAGTGCATTTCTCAGAAGAAACTTTGCAGGTCACAAGTCACTGGAATGAATTATTTACAATGATGAAACCAAAACAAAACCACTGTGGTTTGAATACAAATAGTGTCCACAGGTCCCGGCAGTACTCAGAGGAGCTGTGAGTCTGGAAGGGACCAGGCCCAGCTGGAAGTCCTTGGGTCCTGCAGGCATGTTCTGAAAAGCCATCCAGGACTCTGACCACCTGTCTTTTAGTTTCTCTTAGCAAGATGTGAGCGTTCACTTCTATGCATTCCCATTATGATGTGCTGCCTTCGCCAGAGGCCCAACCCATGAGGCTGCCTAATCTTGGACTTGAAACTCTCAAACATGATCCAAACAAATCCCTCTTAATTTAATAAGTAGCATGTGTCAAGTCTTGCATATTTTTGTTTGTTTTTTGTGGGCTTTTTTGAGACAGTGTCTCACTATGAAGCTCAGGTGGCCTTGAACTTTCTATGTAGCCCAGGCTGGCCTGGAACTCACAGCAATGTTCCTGTCTCATTAGCCTGCGTGCTGGGATTACATGCGTGTGCCACCAGACCTGACCAAGTGTTTACTTATAGTGACACAAAGCTAATACAACAAGTAAACCACTCATCAAGAATACTATAATCTTTAGACTGCTAAACTTTTCAGCATTTATAGTGAAATTCAGACATTTGCACAAAAATAACAGTTGATGGAGTTCTTTAACAGCAGATATACCCTATAAAAATTGTTTGTGGGACTCTGATCAGTAGATATGTTTTAGCATTTTTTACAACTGAATAAAATTATGCTGAAAAATTTGAAGTATGGATAGCTTGTGGCAAATGAGTTGAGATATGAAATAACATAGAGGAGTGATTTGGACTTTGAGGTGCCTCATCCCTGTCTACTGCATCTGAGTCCTGGCCAGCAACGTGAACCCAGAATGTACCAATCCTTATAGGCCATCACATCTCTTCTAGGGCAGCCTCTGATTGATGAGCAAGGAGTGGTCACATCACCCAAGGACAACCTTACAATATTAAGCTTCTTGCTGGTGGGGTCTTAGGTATGTGATGACAGAAAAGTCCACCAAGAAAGTCTTTAGGCAGGAAGAGTTCACGACATTGCTTGTGGTATGACTTGAGTTTATCTAGATGTCCTAACACCCAATATACAGCATAAAAAAATGGAACAAAATGAACATTAGAAAGGATTGTAAAAGTACATGATTCGGGGAAGATAATTAACATTGCTGGGCCTATAGAAGTTACTCAGTAAAAGTCTAATTAACCCATGAATTAATGAAAATATGGCTGTTATGGTTTGTGTCGAGATGTCTCCCTCACAGACTCATGCAGTTTGGGATGGGTTTTTTCAGAGGTGGCTGCGTCTAGAGTGTGTGACTGATTCATGGTTCAATGCTAGGCTTGAAGACGCTGGGATTAAAAGTGAATGATTCCTGGATCAGCCCACTGATGGGATAGACCTCACCCTAACCCCGATGGCCTGGATACACTGTACGGCACAGGAGAGGCTGGTCTCGCTTTTGCTTGCTTGTTTTTGCTGTCTTCCACCACTATCAACAGTTGCCCCTCTGCCATGTGCCTGGGAACCAGCTGATACGGACTGAAACTGTTACAAACTGGCAGCCACGTAAACCTTTCACCCTTTAACCTTGGGTGTTGCGTATTTTTTCTCAGTGATGAGAAAAATAACTAAAATAATGGTCCAGCACCTTCTGGTGCTAGATAAATTTCACCTGTTCCAAGCTTGCACATTGGTGGCAATAAAAATTTGCTACTTAAACCAAGATTTTTCACTTTTTCATGTGTCATAGGCCTCTTATGAAGTCTAATGAGATCCATGAATATCTAATTGGAATAGGTGTTATTTTTTCAATCATAGTTACCCTCATGTATTTACAGTAAAAAATGATATAGTATTAGATAGTAACTTGAACCACATGAAAATAGGACTCTATAATGAAATTAAAACTATGAAAAAATATTAAAGCCTGCACTATTATAATTTTGGCTAGTAATTATAATTTTTATTTACTTTTTGAGTTTAAAAACAAAACACAAGATACTTATCATTTTTGTGAAGGAGCCACACTATACAAAGTTGGAATTTGTAGCATCAGTAACTTATAGTGAGCTGAGCATGGTGCTGCATGTCTCCAGTCTCAATACGCTGAGGGTCTGATGGCAAGATGCCCAGTGTGGGCATCTGAGTAATACCTTGTCTTCAAAAAGTGGGAAATGGGTGATGTAGCTCAGAGTGAAGACCCTGTGTTCAATCCCCAGTATCGAAAAAGGAGAAAAAGCTCATAAACTGGTGTGATGTCTAGTTATAGGGGACGTAAATTCCCTTTGCTATAATCCTACCTATAAATTAATTCAGACATTGCCTTTATAGCCCAAAGATGAAGTCTTTCAAATATTCTTGGTAAAACCACTTGGATTATACCAGTTAGAGTTCACTAAAGGAGGAGTTTTAGTATAAAATAAATTATATACAAAAAATTTACAAAGTAGGCTGACAGTGGCTGCCGGCAGAGACAGGTGGAATGGTGTAAAGGGTGCATGTGTGTTCTGGAGAGCAGGAGGATTCAGCCCAGTGAGGCCTGGAGTTCCGTGCAGAGTCTGGTGCAAGTCCTTATGGAACAACCAAAGGGTCTGTGCTAGAAAGCTGAAGCGTTTGCTCTGGAAACATGGAAGAATTGCAGATGAACATTCAAAGGCAATGGTGAAGATTGTAGCTTCTCCAAAGAAGTGGAGGTGAAGACTTCCTTTTACTTTCCCTTTTCATTCCATGCAGGCTACAAGCCTATTGGTTGGTACCACATCCAGGATGGGGCTTCCCTCTTACAAGCTGACCATCCAAACACACTCAGATTTATTCTCTGCTAATCTGTAAGACATTTCTTAATCTGTTCAAACTGACACCACAATAAACTACCACATGTATGAACTATTTAGCTGGATATTAAGCTTGTTAAACCTAAAAAGGAAGCTTTAAAATAAGAGACAAGATTTTTTATTGCTGTTTCTCAAATTTTGAAATACAATTTTCTTTAGTACATGTTTTCAGTACAAAATGATTACATTCATTGATGAAAGTTGGTACACATAGATAAACATCTTGATTATTTTTTATTCCAGTCTACTCCCTCCTATGCCTCTCCTCTGCCTATTTCAGGTAGTATTAAAACTCAACAGAATGTCCTAGCATATGCTGATAACCTAATTAACCTTCCTACGTAGGAGAAACACAAAGTAGATACTAAAAGACCATCAAAATACATAGAATGTGATTTAAATGTCTTTTTTTTAAAGGTAGGTCAAGTGTTGAAAAGATTTTAAATTGACTTTAAGAACATGAAATTACCTTTTACTTTAGGTAAACAGAAATTTCAAGAACACTTCTCTCATCTCTATTTGGTCACCTTAAACTTGAAGAAAATTGTCTTTCCCAAGTTTTATAAATACAATATCACAGTAGTCCCCAATGCTTTTGACAGTAGCAGAGACTGCTTTTGCAAAAGAGGGGAAATTTTTGTAGCTCTTGATGAATAGTGTATGTTTGTGATGCATAATTTTTATACCACCTAGCACTGGCATCACAGCCTCAGCTCCACTTCAGATCATCAGACGTTAGATTTTCCTCAAGAGCCCTCAATACAGTGCTTACACACCCAGTTCACAGTAGGGTTCACATTCGTAGGAGAACCTAATGGTGCTGCTTATCTGGCAGGAAGTAGAGAGCATGTGATAATGCAAGGAATGGGAGAAGCTGTAAGTACATATGACAGTTCCATTACCTGCCTGCTGGCTGCCTCTTGCTGAGTGACCTACTTCCTAACAGGCCACGGATTAATATGATCAATACTGTGGGTCCATGGATATAGGGACACTGTAATATCATGTGAAGAGTTTGATGCTCATAACTCTTTTCTGGGATTTCTTATTTTCTATACTTCATTATTTTTCTAGGTTTTCCTTTTTCATGACCAATTTACCTGATACCTCTGATCCCCACTCTACATTCTATTCAACCTCATCCCTCTCAAGGTTGCCTTGCTACAGTTTGGGTCTGCAGTACCTCCCAAGGTCAGGTGTTGAAGACTTTGCCCCCAGCTTTGTGCTGTTAGGAAGTGATGGAACCATCAAGGGTGGGGCCTAATTTTCAAGGGTGCGGCCATGAAGAGCGTAATGGAGAGCTGTCCCTCCTGATTGCTTTCTTTAATTTTGTTGCCCTGAGGTGAGAGGCTTTGCTCTGTTGCACAATTCTCAGCAGGCTGTGCCGCCTCACCTACAGTCCTGAAGCAATAGGGTTTAACAATCAAAACCCCAAGGCTGTGAGCCGAGGTCAGTCTTTTCTCTCCATTCATTATCTCAGGGGTCTGCGGTCATGACAGAAAGCCAAATGTCACACACCTATTTTCCCTAACCTCTCAACAGCATCTTACTAATTTTTGAATGTGTTTTGGATGCTCAAGAACTATCTTGCCAGCAGGTCCTCCCTGTTCACAGTCTGCCTTCCCTGACAAGCAGAATGAAGCAAGCACTTTCAAATTACAGCACCATTTTGGAGTGATTATGCAAATGGTGAGACTGGTCATGTGCATGTGTTAGAGATAAGATGCAAATTTTGGGGGGAGCACGGTGAGAAGTGAGCACATACACATACTGGATGTTGGGGTATGCTGCACACTAAGTGCTTCAGGTACTGATTCATTCAGTCTTTATTTTCAAAAGATGAATAAGACCCCCAGGGAGAAGTAAAGACAAACAAACAGGTAAAGGTACAGAAGTGGGAATGGGAACCAAGTATTTTTGAATCTCTGACAGAATTTTCCTGAGTGTCATGAAGTTTCTAATTTCACAAGGAGAAATGACAGGGTCGCCGGGCTAGGGGAGAACCATTGATCACACAGGGAAGGAGTGCATGCCAGATGACGTGAATGACTTCATCGGGCCCATATTTAAAAGAAGCCAGAAGAGCATGTCATTTGGGCTCAAGTCTTTCATGCAATCCTGCGTTCAGTAAAATTTTTGCATAGTTTTGATAAAGTGTGTGTGCCTGAAAATTATTTTTTTCAGTAGTCACCTTGAAAACATGACACAAGCCAAGTATATTTCAAGCTGAATTGGTTCTTTTGCCATTTGGAATATGTATCTTGAATATTTATTGCATATATACATGTATATATATTCAAAACTCAAAATAGAGCTTTAACACTTTCAGAGACACTGACTTGGGGACGCTGAGTGTAGCCTAAGGAAGTTTCTGATAGGCTGTCATTAAAGTCATGGCTGCACCCAGGTCGTGGCATCACATACTGTATTCTTAGTTTAAATTTATAAATTCTATTTCAAAACTGCAGTGAGACGTGGCCTGCAGGGGAGTTTGCAGAAATGATGGCACTTCTGAAGTAGTAAAACTGCCGGAGTCTGTGAGTCCACAGCTGCTGTGCTTGTGTCAGCGCCCGAGCCGTGCCCTGCTCACCTAGACCGCCTGCTGCTCGCCCTGCCTTAGCACTTAGGAGTGCTACATTTGTTCTATTATTTTCCACGAAAATTTACTGGATGCTATGCATGGGTGAAAGAGTGAAAGGTATGTTTTCAATAATCACATGGTGTAACGATTAATTTACAGTGATTTTCGTATAAGAAGGAATATATTTGCCTCATATATTATTTTAATAGTAAAGCTTTAAGGACATATTAAGTTGCATCCTAACTAGAGTTTTGTGGACAATCGTTATCAAGTTAGTTTTAATTCAATATGTTCCTTGTTGCAAATACATCCAGACCTCCTATTTCTTCTTGAGTCACTTTCAGTAGCCTATATTTTACCACAAACTTGCCAATTTCAACATATTTGCATAATTTATTTGCATATAATTGTTCGTGTTATTCTTTTATGATTCTTTTTATTTCTGTAAGATTAGTAGTCATGTCTTCTGTTCTAGCGATTTGAGTCTGTTCTAGCACGTTGAGTCAACACAACTAAATGTTTACCAAGCTGTTGATATTTTGAGTGAGCTGGCTTTTGCATTGGTTTCCTTTGTTCTTTGCCTATTCTTTGTGTCACTGTGTTTTATTGTTATCTCCATGGTTTCCTTGCTCTGCCTCCTCCATATGTAGTTTGGCCTTGTTTTTCCCAGTAGTTTGTCTGTGAGTTTGAGGTTAGGTTAATGAGTCCAGATACTTCTTCTTTCTTAATATTGGCACTTACAAATGTAAAACTTCCCCTAAGTATTGCTTTAACTGCATAATGAATTCTTTGATACATCTTATTCGTCATTTATCTGAATACTCTTTTCCTGTTTTCCTTTCCGTTTCTTCCTTGTCTCTTTGTTTATGTTTGTTTGTGTTAAATTACCACATATGTATTATTTAAATTCTACTTTTTGCCTGGCTGTTGGCATCTGATTCCATTCACTTACTGTCACATGATGTGCATGACATTATTTTACCTTCATTAATTTATTAATGATTTTCTAGTTTTCAAGCATATTTTCCACCCTGAGAAATGTTGTGCATAGACACTAAAGTAATGTGTAATATGATTTTGTTGCGCGTAGTAGTCTATAATATGTCTTTTAGCTCTAGTTCATTACTGCTATTCAAATTTTCCATTGTTTACTGATAATCTATAGTATTCATTATTGAAAGTAGGATGGTTTACTTCAATTAATTGTTGAATTTCTATGTCTGTCTCCAGTTTTGTCAGATTTTTTTGATATGTATTATGCTCTGTCAATATTACATAAATATTTATAATTGTTACTTCTTTTAGATGAGTTGACAGTTTCATTATTAAAAACTGTCCCTCTAGTTTTAATGACATTTTTGTTTGAATGCTCATTTGATTTCACAATCTATAGCAATTTCAGGTTTATTGTGTTTGATTTTAATTTTATATCTTTTTCTAAGTTCTAACTTCCTTTAACTTTCTTTACTTTCTTTAACTTACTTTAACTTTCAATCTGTGTTGTTAAAGAAAAAATTATATGTTTATTATAGAAATGCAGATTTTATTCAGGGAAATTGCTACAATGAATATTTTGTAGCAGGAAAAAATTTTAAAGTAAGTATTCAAAAGTTTAAAAGTAGGGATTTATCACCAAGGAAATGAATGTAGTTGACAGAGAATGGAATGATTACTGGGTGGATGAAATGATTCTTGCTAAACTGACCTGACAAGATTATTTCTTAAGGCAGGCTAGAATGAGCACATTTTATTTGCAGAGTGGGAAAAGGTAAGGGCTTTAATCAGATATTGAGGGTGATCAGATATTTAGAGTAGGGGATTTTCTAAGTCAGCTTTGCAAGTTTATTGCTAAAACATCCCTTCAAGCATGAGGACAGAAGATCCTATCTAGTCAAGCAGGAACTTAAATGAATATGACTAAAGTTTGGTAAAAGTTATAACTTTTGTTGGTTATTCTCATTAAATCAATTAATACTTAAGATCAATGTTACATGGCTTTGATTTTAACAATTTCAACTGTAGGTAATTGTCTTATTATTTTTCCCACTCACTACCTCTTAGCAAACATGCGCTATGTTCCTATTTTCATGGGCTGTGTTCTTATAACACATTATACATGTGTGATCTTATTTGATTAATTGTATTACATTTTGTTTATCTTAGTAAAATTGACTTTTAAATAAAATAAGAAAATAAAATAGAAAATAGGCATTTACTTCATCTTTTACTATTGTGCAGGTACTTTTGTGAGTGATATTTCATCATTTCTTTTATTATTATGACTTCTTTCAGTCTGAGTAGTACTCCATTGTACAAAAGATTCACATCTTTTTTATGCATTCATTGGTTGATAGGCATTTAGATTGTTTCCAAGATTTAACTGTTACAAATTGTGCTGGTACAAAGACAGGTTCACATTTATTGTTGTGGTAAGATCCTTTAAATTCTTTTGAGAAGATACCAAGAAAGGGGATACCTGAGTCAAATAGGACCTCTAATTCTAGTTTTTTGAGGAATCGCCACACTGATTCCCATGGTTGCACCAGTCTTCACTCTTCCCTGGGGAAAAGGGTACTTTTTCTGCCATAGCACAACCAACATTTGTTATTTATTGATTTCTTGATGATAGCCATTCTTTCTAGAGTGAGATAGAATCTCAGTGTTGTTTTAATTTGCACCTCTTGGATGACTAGTGATATTAAGCATTTTTCCATATATTTATTTATCATTTGTACTTCTTTATCTAAGAAGTGTGTATTTATCTCAGATGTCAATTTTGGTTTAGGCCTTTCAATTTGAGTGGTCTCCTTTTTTCCCCAATTCTTTAAATACTCTAGATATTATTAGTTCTTTGCCTGAGGAACAGCTGGCAAACATTTCCTCTCACACCATGGATTGTCTCTTCACTCCACTGGTAGTTCTTGTTGCAAAAAAGCTTTTTAATAAGACAAGATCTTGGTTGTTGTTTCTTTGTAATATTTCCATGTGACTGGAGTTTTGTTTATGAAGTCTTTGCTTACACCTAGGTACAGAAAGCTGCCCAGCCTCCCCATGCCCTGGGTGAGTGAAGAATAAAAAAACAATAAACAACATAGTATGATATTTAAGACTCCAGGAAGATCATAACTCTTACAGCTAAGACAAAGACTTCTCCAGACTCTCTGTATTTATTGAGTAAATAACATATCATGGCAGTGTGCAGGAAAATTCAAAGAATAGCTGAGGCAGAATGTGTAAGAGCAAGGCCTTTAGAAATAGAACAAAGACATTCCAAGCAGTAAATCTTTGCTTAATAAGAGAGATGTTTGGTCTCTAAGGTTGGCAACATTGCCCTTGAAAATCTGAGGAAGAAATGGCACTCACAGCTGGCTTCAGAGATGTCATGATGTCAGAGGCCATTACAGGCCTTTGCCAGGACTGTTGACACAAGTATCTACCTTTACAAGATTGTTTTATGTATCTTTTGGTTACACTCTTTGTTGGATGTTTAAGAACAAGTTAAAATGAGATGCGTATTAAAAAAAACTAACCTCTTGTTATCTATCAAGGTCAATTAAATCTTCCAGGATTTATCTTGGAACCATATATAAGCCTCTAAGTTCTTTTGCAGTGTTACCTTCAGGATGAGTTGCAGTCTTGGTTTCACCATGTTGATTTTTATGAAAGCTTGGAAGACTTTTTGCTCTTGGCAACTCTCCTTAGGCACACTATACATCATAGATTCTCAGCCTGTATGGTCCAAAAATCTCTCTGCACATGAAGTTGGGAGACACATTATAGTTACAGGATGTCACAGAAAATGTTCCTCATATTCTGGGTCTTCGTTGACCTTGGAGGGCTGGGGATAAAATATTGGCTGTCCTCTTAGCTCGCCTATCATTCTGGTCTGGGTGTCTAACTCTCAGTTGTTGAACACCCATAAGAGAATATCAGTGACATTAGCATTACAGTGCAAACAGTGAGCTTAACTATTATAATTTTATCTGAATATCAAGCACTTTGAAATATAAAGTATAGCAGAGGACTGTTATTTCTTAACTCGGTTGTCTTAGTACTTGAATCCTTATAGAACTTGAATCCCTTAGTACTTGAATCCCTATAGAATATTAACAGACAATAGTTAAATAGTTTTATAAAGAAAACTTGAAATCAAAAACATACATAATACTTTAACATGACAATCACCTTGACTTTATTTTTGTAACCCACTGATACGTCCATCTTAGCACAGAAGAGCATTTTTTCATCAATCATCTGTCTCTGGTACATAAAGAAGTTATTATCTAATTTGTTTCTCTTAATGAGAGGTCATTGATGGAAGTTTGTGACATAGTCTGAATTGTTAAATATCTAAGCATTTATAAGTGTAACACACACACACACACACATATACAACATAAACAATGAATAAGATTTGTTTAAAATAATTTGTAGAAGGCATGAATATATTTAATGTACCATGAAGTTAGCAATAATAAATTATTGTAACCATATAAAAACTGTGTTTATCAATTTAGATTTGTATCAAAAGCATCTTTTAATAAAAAATATTATTAATTTACCCATAGAAGACTTAACCTTTTGACGATGACCAGTTTAGTATGTCACAATACTATATTTAACAGCATTTACTGTGGTGCTTCCTATAAGGCTATAGACACTACTGAGGCACCCATTAATGAACAAAGACTGGAATAAGATATTTCTAGGCAGTTGTTCTTTTATTTACCAAGAAGATTCCTGTGCAGTTTTTTTTTAACCAAAGGCATTTTTGTTTAATTATTTTAATACATTTTTATGACCTATGAGAACATGATCATAACAATGAACACATTGTATTTGGACCAGTGAAAGTCTCTTAAATTATTTTAAACAGTCAATAATATGTTTTACATTTATAAAAACACTTGATATCACTTTGATTTACTGGCAACCTGGGTGGGAGCATGTCCTTACTTTTAATGCCATTTACATATAAGCAAATTAAGTTACAGACAAATGTTTTAAAAATACAAAGATGCAAAAAGCAGAAAAATTTGTTGAGTTCAGATAAAATAACTGTATTCACATTGGACAGGAAGACAAACAAATACACATAAACAATTTATTTATAAGTCAGGCATAGTGACACATGCTTGTAATCTTAGCACTGAGGAGGTTGAGGCAGGAGGGTCACTGTGGGTTCAAGAACAGCCTGGACAACATAGCAAGTTTAAGTCCACCCTGGACTACACAGTGAGTCTCTATCTCAAGAAAACAAAACCCAGGGTCATTTGTTTATAAATTCAGTGTGTACTCATATATTTGGAAAAACTGAATAATATTAACTCTGTTTACAATTTTTTGAAGTTTGTCATTATAAATACGCTAGTCAAAACTTTCTGTAGGTCAGTTAAGAGAGGTCTCTAATAATAAGAATTTGGAGGGCTAGGAAAAACTGCTGCTGGGATGCTGTGTCCTCTGTGTGGAGGAAGGCAAAAGAGCAAGAGACCTTAGATCCCAAATCCACTGTTCACCTTGAATTAGCCACACTTTTGCTGTTCATCAGTTTTTCAGCAACTTCTCAGTACAGTGATTCTTGCTCAACTCAGCAGTGCCACCACTGTGGTCTGGTTTGCCATTTTACAAAGTTTGGTGGTTAAAGTTCTGTTTGATCTGCAAGTCTCTTATTTCAGGCTGACTTTGGCATCAGGATGTATGTCCTCTTTTCCTCCAATTACCTATGTTTTTAGTTGTTATTCTCTTAGTAGCTCCAATGTGGCTCCTGTTCTATTCAGCTATGTTGAATCTCCCTGTTTCTTATAGGTTTGAATTGCTCTCTGCAGTCACATCCTTTCAGTCTGAAGAAATCTTTAGTATGACCTCTGGGGCAGTTCTGCCAGAAACATGTTCTCTCAACTTTTGTTTATCTGGTGAAGTGTTTATTTTGCTTTAATAGTTAAATAGAACTTTGTTGGATATTGGATTCACTGAATTTGAAAAATATAGCAAATAAAATAAAAATAAATAAAGTGGCATAGAAATAGTGTAAAAGATCATTGATTTCATTTATAAATATGAAGATGTATGTATTCACTTCTCATTCCTCTGTCCATCTACCTACCTACCTATATGGCTGTGCTCAATGCTCAATGGCTGTGTCCCACAGTTCTACGAAACTCTTCTATTTTCTTCATTACTTTTCTGTTTGCCTTTCACTTTGAGGAATCTCTACCAATGTGTTTTCAAGTCAGATATTCTTTATTCTGCTAATACAAACCTACTGTTGTTGTCCAAACTGGGCTGCTCTCTCCTAAAGATGAAGAATAAAATCACCGAGGGAGGGGCAGTTAAGAGGAGTGCTTATTGGTGGCATAAAAGACAGAAAGGAGCCAGTTGGGAGGAATCCCCAAATAAGTGGTTTTCTATGTACATTTTTTATGGATAGGCAAAGTGTAGAAATTTTCTCTGTGTCTAGTAGGCACCTATCATATGCAGCCTGATGGATTTAAAATGAGCAATTAGGACTAAAGATTTCTAACCTAGATGTCAAAAAAAACAAAAAAAGCAGTTGCTCACTTTAAAAATTCCTAGAAATCTAACCTAGGTGTTGTTAGGGGGTGTTTACCTTGTACATTCCCTTCCATCAGAGGACTTTCTTCCCTGGGGGCAAAGTCCTAACTAGCTGTCCTTATTTTAACTCCTATCACTTTTCCTCTGTATATCACATTTCTAAGCTTAGAAAGCCCTGTGGCTCCAGTCATCTCTTAACCGGTGTTTGTGCTGTTTTCCTTGTAAGGTTGACCAACCTGATGGTATCTCAGGCTCTGTCCCTTGTTAGTCGCCAGCTTCTAACTGAAATAGCTAAACTGTCTCTTACACTATAGCTGTGTTGGTACACTTATTTTTATTTTAGTTACTATGCTTTTCAATTTCAAAGTTTTCATTTTGTTCTTTTTGCAATTTCTTTTCTTTTCTTTTCCTATTTGTTTAGGAATTTTTATCACAACTTTTGTAACTTATCTGTCATGGTTTTCTTTGGTCTGTAGGTAGTTGTGGTCTTTTTCTCATAAAACAAAATCTTGTCACTGTTGTGGTCAGTTCTGTTGCCTGCACTTTTTCTCAGTGTTTTCTCATACTTTAGGTAAGAAAACGTAGCACCTTTTAGTGGTGACCCAGGAGTGCTTTTGCTATTGCTACATTTCTTTGATTACTAATTGGCTGAATTACTTTAGTAAACTCTATTTTCCTTCCAAAGCTACAGGTAAGTATCTGGGCTTGATTACCTAGCATTGGCTATGCTCCCACTCAGCTTGGAAAGATAATTGTTTTTGTAGACACTCCTCCACTGGCCTTGCAGTCATTTCCACAGTCAATATCCACTAATTTCTGCCTTATTGTTCTACTAACTTCACTGTTGCCTTATGAAAAAAATTGCTCTTTAAACTAATGCAGAATTTCTGTCGTCAATCTTTAATATCTTTTCTGATTTCAGCAGGTGTGCTCTCTCTTGCTTTATCATCTTGTTCTTCTAGCAAACTGGCCAGTTGAAAGAGTACCCT
The DNA here is from genome assembly GCA_004027295.1 of Dolichotis patagonum. NCBI lineage: Eukaryota > Metazoa > Chordata > Mammalia > Rodentia > Caviidae > Dolichotis > Dolichotis patagonum. The sequence goes on from PVJX010022488.1 coordinate 17,464, forward strand.
CTTTTTTGAACCACCTTGCTGAATTTCAACACAACTTCCTTTGTTTTTGAGAGTACTTTCAGGCATGTGTGTCATTACTTCATATTGCAAATAAAATTATTATCTTCGGGACGAAATTAGAAACTGCGAGTTCTGTAGTTTGATTCTTCCCTAGGCAAAATCTGTGAATAAAAGTGTCGGAGCTAAGTGTGGGGACAATGGCAAACCTCTGTGAGTGGCACCACAGGTTAAGTAGGAGGTTGGACCGGTCTCGTTTACTGCAGAACTGCGGCTTCATGAGTCTCTGAAAGGATGATGAGGACCCTTTTTAACGTGCTGTGTCCTGAGTGGAAGTCGGGCAGCTGAAGGGATCAGCTAGTTTTATACTACACATGTGTAGGACTCTGTAAGCAACAGGTAGCTGGTGGTTGCGTGAGAAATGCATCCTAGGAAGAAAGTGCCCTGCCTGGGAGATGGAGGAGAGGAGCCCAGAAGTCAAGGATGCAGTAGTGAGGCGTCGGCTATCTCGCCATGAAGGGATGGAGGGGGGAGAAGTCTTGGCTTCACTGCTTCAAATTCTCAGCTGTGTTACCAGATTTTCCACAATCATCTCAAGTGAGTGTTCTTCCACTGGCGATTGGTCATTAGGATCTTTCTCAGAGGCTTTAAGTGATTTCTGTGTTCTCTATAATTGTTAGCAGTATGGGTAGGGAAGGGGCTAGTGAACCCCGCCCCATCCCAGACATTGCTCTTTAGTAGTTATATATTCATGTGCTTCTTTTTATACATTACACAAAGGTCAGAAAGAATAATATAAAGATTAGTATTTAAATCAAACTATTCTTGGGATGTGTTTGGGGATATCAATTGATTCAACTTTACTTAGTTGTGCTCTGTCTAGTAACTGATAGATGTGATACACATATGCATACGTGGGGTGTGAAGTTTCAAACATTAACTTGAGAGTATTATAAAAAAATTTTGGCAATGGTTATCTGTGGGAAGGAAAAGTGGTATCATGGGCGAGAGAATGGTAGAGAGATTAGTTACATCATAGATATTTTCCTCTAAAAATAGCTTTAGATGATTCTAAAATATGGCCATGTTTAGAAATTAGTAATATAATGCAGTTTATTGCTTTATATAAATGATCCTGTTCAAAATCGTGTAAGAAATTAATGACAGCATCAGGGTTTACATCTACATTCTCTATACCTCATTTATGACCCAGTGCGTTTTCAAGTAATACTGAACTGCCATCCTGATGTTAGAGCACTTTCATTTTCAACCTTAGAATAGTAAGGAAAGTCTTAGGAAAAAAATTGATGTTATACACTTACAATATTTGAAAAATCATGAATCACTTTTGAGTTGAAAATATACACTAATAAAAGAAATAATTATGGGAACACATATGCCTACAAAAAGAACTGGAGAATCCAAATTGGCATGCATGTGCTTCATGCAAAGTTGTAAGTAAAGATTGGCTTTGATTTAAAGTACTTTTGGGAGAAGAAATGTGGTTGTGACCAGGGAAGCTAAATCATCTTATCAAGATGAGCTTACACAGTGACAACTGCTGATTATGATCCATATCTGCTGAGCTAATAGATTTATTTAACTTAGGCCTTCAGAGTAAAATGAATCTTTTTTGTAAATTTACCAATAATAGTAATAATAATGATATATGTGTTCATAAGAAATATAAATGAGTAGGTCATGTGTTATAAAATCACCGAGTGAACAAAAATGAGGGCTTTAAAAACTTTAATAAATCTTTAATATTCCATAAAAAATCTCCATCTCTCATTGCTTCTTATGTATCATAGCAGTGGTATAACACTTAGCAAATGGGTTCTTTGGGTTTAGGAAAAATTACTCTGATTTATAGTGCTTTGCAAGCATGCTCAGCTTTGAAACTTTATTGCTAAATTTTATTAAATTCTCAAATTCATATGATCTCATGTGTAATGATATGTAATAGTTGTGCTAGGAATGACAAACTAGTGAGAGATTACTGCTAATTTTGTCTTCCTGTTGATCTGTTGGGAGGTTGCATTTGAGTATGGCGTATTTACACCGCAGAGTTTGGCAAAGCGCTACAAATCAGAGTAAGGCATCAGGCAGCAGGCTGTCCCTCCTACTTAGTCTTTCTGTTCTATTCAGGTCTTCAGCTGACTCCACCAGGCCACATAAGAGAGGACAAACTGGTCTACCAGCTCACACATCACCCTCACTCCACATGTCACACACACTCAGATAACGTTTGACCAACATCTACATCTCTGGAGTCCGGTCCATTTGACACTTGCAATTAATCATCATATGTTTAAACTCTCAATTTATCACTATTTCTTTCTGGATTACACAGAAAGACCCTGCTTCAAAAAACCACCACCACCAACAACAAAAAACCAAATATCACTAAAGTTTCAGAACGATGTAGGTCAGACATTACCTGACTGTATGACATGTGGCAGAAACACAGTACTGATCCTGGGGCCTACAGTTTATAGACTTTAGACTCAGATGTGACCGATTCAATTTCTCTGGGAAATATTAATACAAATTTTTCTATGTGCACTCCACCAAAATTCTTAAAGTCCCACAAGATTCAGTTGATTTTGCGTATTTCAGCCTCCCTCAGCTTGAAATAATTTTCCTTCAGTCCAAATTATATATATACATACATACATATGGAAAAAATATGCATCAGGAAATTATCATATATATAGCAATGGAATGAATTTATGGACTTATTTAAATATTGGAGGAGTCATTAGGTCAGCAAGACAAATTTAAAAAATGATGAACATTTCTGTTTTGGATACAGTGAAAGAAGATCATGGATTACTGCTTGGATCATAGGCGAGGGGCTATGATAAGCCTGTATTTCCTAGGTCATCCTTGCCTTGGCATACATCTACCTTTCCTTTGGCTGTTGATGCCACAAGTAGAAAACAAAACAATCCGAAAGACTGTAAAACAATTTTCCCTGGGGTCCTCACCGACTAGCAGCGCACCATGACGCCTCACGACTCAGGGCGATCTTGTCAGACTGTTACTTTGATAATTTTCCTTGACCATTGCTATCCCTTAAACTGCACATAGAAAGTTGGAAAGTGGGTGTTAAATATGTGGATCTAAGTCTTTTAAAATACACTAAAGGGCTTTGAGTATTAAAATCTGATAACTGACCATCCGTACACCACTTTTCCTTCATGTGTTACTAAGGGAAAGTGCTTCATCAGGTTATGAGATGTATCTAACTTTAAGGGTTAAATGAAACTAGAAAACTTTTCCTCACTTTTTAAAATTTAATCATGAATACACATATTTCTCCTGCAGTAAAACTGGAAAATTATTATCTCAGATTATTGACCTTGCTTAGGAAGGAAAATAAAATGGAGCCAGTGCTTAATTACTAGCATAAAAGAAAATGGAAGAAGGAAAAGATTTTCATGTGTACAAAATATTTTCCAAGACTCAGAACCCTAGTTTCTGTAAAATGAATACTCTTTTTCTGTTGTAAAAAGAAAAAGCCTTTTCAACCGGCCTGAATGGCAAAACTCATTTGATACATGATGCACAGCTGAGAAGCCATTTTAAGTGAATCACAAAAAACAATGGAAACCAATAACCTCACCTGTAGATAACAGCCCTGCTCCACAGCATCCTTGCTAACAGCACCAGACTGAGGAAGAGAACAGATGCTGTATTATTTTGCTGTACATAAGCAAAGTGTCTTAAAAATATTTACAAACACTCACATACAAATATTGCTTACTATTTTCCTTTGAGCATGAAGAATGTTGCACAAAATAAGAATGTGAACACAAATATTTCTGAAAAATGCCTAAGAAAGCCAGGTTTGTCTGAAAAGGAAGGAGAACTAACTCCTGCAGCGACGCTGACTGAGCTGTTATGCTGGAACCTGAGGTGGAGAATTTCTGGAGCCAACTTTAAAGAGATGTCTTGTACTTTAAAGTTGTACCTGGCCACTTAATTATTTTGTTCAGTACTCTTTTCAGAGGAGAAATATTTTCTTATTGGTATTTTTTTTTCTTAACATAGATTGTATAGTTACAACTTTCTACATATTGAGTTAGGTGCATCCATAAAGTTGTTTATTATCTTAATTATCTTCAATTCAAAATACTTCGTAATGTGTCTTTTAATTTTTTCTTTGACACATTGAAAACTTGAGCTTGTTTAAATTTCAAATGTGACTGGATTTCCCAAATTTATTTTCTTCTTGATCTGTAATATTATTTTAGTTTGGTTGGAAACAATGCTTGGCATAGTTTCAGTCCTGTTAAATTTGTGGAGGCTTGTTTTAAGACCAGCATGTGCAGTGTGACAAAAATCTGGTGGATATTTGAATTTTAAAAATATTATCATAAAAGTCACATTGCTATTATCCCCTCACTTTGAGCACACTTGTCACTTTGGTTACTATCTGAAGCATTTCTGAAAGTCTTGTTTCATGAGTGTCTCTGGCATGCTGTTCTGAATCAACTCAAAATGTTTAGCTTTCATGGTTATTTAGAATTTGGCAAAAATCCAGCAGTCCCAAAGTTTCAGATCTGATGAATTAGGTGGGTGAGGACACATAGCAGTGTTTTTACAAACCTGATTTCTGCAGCAGCATTCACTGTATTCTTTACTACATCTCTTAAAGACACAAAGACTTCCATAACTGCTTTGGAAAGGGGCAAGAATGATGTGTGTTTAAAGTGAAGAAGAGCATATTGAGAGAGTTTAACGGTGTGTCTTTCACTGTAATATATTTTTTTGATTTAAACATTCACTTTATATTTTGATCATCCCTTGTACGTGTGTCCTACGGGATGTAAATATGAACCAAAGACTTGAAAGCCCACTAAATATCAACAGTTTGAAGATACCAACCTGTCCTTCCTCAGGCTTTACTTTCTGGCAGGTGACAAACAAATACTCTTTCTTGAGCCTGACCCGGGGCATTTGCTTGGTAAGAAGACCATGGATTCAATCTCCAGTACCAAAGAAAGGAAGGAAAGAGAAGGATAGGGGAGGGAGGGAGAGAGAAAGTAGGGGGAGGAGTGATTGTCTCTTGAAGAATAATTTAAATAACTTCACAAGTTTTCATTAATTTACTCTCCCATGCTCTGAACTGGGAGGAGAAATGCCATTTCTCTCAAGAGTAAGGACAGCAGATTCTCACTGCCTTAAAGCTTTCACTTTGATTTGAATTATTATCAATGGATATTTGAGGATAAATTCATGTTTGTAACTGCTTAGACATAACGTTTTCATATTTCAATAAATTGAATGTTTCTTTCTCTAACATTTAATTATGCTGTGAGTCTACAGCCCTACTATGCTGAATGTGCCTGAACTCATCTAATTATAGTTGCAATACACATATTCTGACTGGTATTCCTCAGTCCACTTCATCAGAATGACCTCTGAATGTTCTTGGACACAAAGTCTTAAGTTTCTGTTGGAGAGGGAAGGTTTTCAGAGCTCCCTCGGATGGCATTTGCAGAGGTCATCTTAGAGATAACAGTTGGGAAATGAATGGGCTCTGACTATGCTAAGAGGAGGAAGGAAGAAAGTTAAAATTTCCTGTTCCATTTTGTCGGGGGCCAAATTCACAATGGCAAATTTTGCACACTTCCCTAAGGGATAAGAAGAGGCTTGGAATTATGGTATCACCCTTTTGAGAATTCCTAATAACTCTATTGGGAACTCTATCTTCTTCTACCCACTAAGACTAAATTAAGTAGTTTAAGATTGAAAAGAACACTCTAGGGCAAGATCATTCTTAGTGTAAAGTCATCTCTGCCCTCTTGAGCCATCCTAGGATATCCGCTGCCTGCTGAGTCACTGACCACTGAATCTTCCACCTTCCACTGACCTTGAATCTCCCGCCAGCTCCTCCTACATTGCATACACCCGATAAATAGTGGTTAGTTTGGATTGTGTTTGTCTCTGTCTGTCCTGAGGCACTGACCTTCCAGCCCCCTGTTGCATTACTCAATTTGTCTCTGTTTCTTATTTCATCTTTTCGCTGTACCCCTCATACAGGCAGTTGGGGATCTTGCCAGGTGCTTGATACTGTTTCTCTATTCTTTCCTTTTCTCCTGACCAGATGGAGCTCAAGGGCGTGTCTTGCATGGCAGCTGAAGATGTCACAGTTCAGCACTGAGTCCTCAGCTTGGAATCAAAGGTGCATGTTCTCTGAGTCCTTCCTGGAACTATCTCTTGGTAACAAAGGGCAGTGCCTGGCAGAGGATGACTTAGTGGGCAAATGCACCTAGTGAGGAAACAACAAACTCAACCCTCATTTTCATGCATATGTCTTACCGCTAGCTGTGTTAGAATTTTCCTTGCAAACAAGCATATGGCAAACCATTATAATAGTGAACTTTTTTGAAAGACAGAAATTGGAGTGGCCTGGAACTCTTAGAAACTGGGGTTTTCCCCATACAATTACATGTTGAGAGAAAGTATAACTACATTTCTAAGGAGTTTTTATAGCTTGTTTGCAGTTTATTGTGATAGTTTGATATTGAGAAATAGAAATCATAAAGCTTGATGTGTGTGCTTTCTTTGGATATTGAGATATCCTCTTTTAACAAGGTCTTTTGGAGCCAAGGTGTGTAAAGGGGTGAGAGGAGATGTATTACATTCCTTGTTCATGCACTGAGACTCACAGAACACTAGCAGTAGTCCAAGTCCATCATTTGAGTTAGTGATTTCCCCAAGTTGATGTAAATCTTCAGCATGCTCAATTTGAACTGTTGATTTTTAAACTCAAATCAGTAATCTTTTGATGACTTTTGTCATAGAACTCAAGTATATCATCTTCCCTAAATGAAGAATTATACCTCAATAAGAGAGAGACTTAGCTAGGAATGGTATCCAATGTTTGTAATCCTAACACAGAAAGCTGACATGGGAAGAGCAACATGAGTTTAAGTTCAGTGTAACCTGAGATACACCGTGAGTTCTAAATCAGACTGGACTACATAGTGAGACCCTGTATAAAGAGAGAGAGAGAAAAAGAGAAAGGGGACAGAGAGAAAGAAAAGAGAGACAAACAGACAGATAATGACAGGCAGAAAGAGAAATTTATCTCTACAATGATTTCTTAAACATTTTATAGGAGTTCTGGAAGATGGTGGATCAGTAAGCAGCAAAATAGGGAGCCTTTCTGAGAGAAACAACTCAGATGGCAGAATAAAACATCCTGGAGAAGGCCAGATGGAGGGAGACAGATCTTCTTGACCCAGGAAGAAACTAAAGGGCAAGGAAAAAAGAAACAAAAAGAAAACCATGGACAGAAGGCAGTAGCCAGACTTGCTCTCACTGGAAGCCGTCCCATTGTGTACGAAATGCTGCTGGAATCCAGAAATATGCGGTCACGGTGAAATTGGGGTTTGGTGAGCCCAAGGACCTCAGTGGGAGGACACAGTTGTGGAGGGGAGCAGTGGAGCAGAGAGCAGCACTCGGCTTGGAGATCTGGCTCAGAGATCTGTACCGGCTCACAGTGAGTGTGCAGAAATCTGTTCCCCTATGGGAGTGGGCAAGGGGCCAGGTGGCATTTTGGAGTCGGGCAGGATAAACCTAGAACCAGAACTACAGTGGTGTCAGTCAACCACACCTAGTGCAGAGCAGATTGGTGAGAATTTCTTGGACTGTCCTGCTTCTGCGTGCGATCCAATAGCAAAGGCCAAGGTTCCCTGAAGCTATAGCTAACCGGCCCTGTCCGTGTAGCATGCACTGATATGTTGAAGATTCCCAGAGCTTGACCAGCTCAAAAGGGAGGGGCCAGTCTCCCTCACCCCTGCTTGTACTTCAGTGGCCATCAGCAGACTGAGGAGGGCAGCAATTCCTCGCTGGCACGCATCAGAGTAATTGTGGTCAAGAAGTGCTGAGGACCCCATTATCCACTCATCTGGAAGAAACCAGAAACATGACAAGAGGAAAACACAAGGAAGTCTCCAGCCCCCAACACAAACCCTACTGGCCTGGGAGAGGTGAACACAGAAGAGATCGAGGGTTGCACATCTGCAGTATCTGAAAAAGCAGCATCTGACGTAAATAATTATCTTCATGACATTATAAAAGAACTAAAAGCAGAAATTCTAATACAAGTAAGGAAGATATAAGAAAAATAATAAAAGAAATGCTAAGTACCTCTCAAGAAGACACAGATGGAAAAATGGAGGGGCATAGATAAAAGAGAGAAACCTTCAATGAAAAATATTTTAAAAATTTAGAATACATGAAACAGATTCAAAGAGACTACCATGAAAATGCCATCGAAAGCTGGCAAAACTGCTTGAAAGAAACTAAAGATAGGCTATCAAACCTTGATACAGGTTTGCAAAGTGTAATTGTGAAAAGAAAGATCTCTTAAAAATAACAAGGAACCAGGAGGTAACAATACAAAGACTAGAAGATGACAAGTGGATCTATAACTTAAGAATAAAAAATGTGAGTGAAGAAGCAGGGGAAAACATAAATGAAATACAAATGCTATTTACAGAAATAATTAAAGATAGCTTCCCCAGCATAGGAAAAGGAAATGTTATCAAGATATATGAGGCATACAGAATTCCAGCCAGCTATAACCAAAATAGATCTACACTGACATATAATAATTAAGATCCCAGAAATTCATCATAAGAGCAGAATATTAAAAGCCATCAGAGGAAAAGAAACAGAACACCTGTAAAGGAAAACCTATCAAAATCACGACTGACTTCTCAACAAGAACCATCAAATCAAGATGAGCTTGGAGTGAAGTATTCCAAGCCCTGAAAGAAAATAACCTCCAATCCAGATTGAAGTACCTGCAAAACTGTCTCTCCAAATTAATGGAGAAACAAGATGTTTCCACGACAAAGAGGAACTGGAGGAGTTCATGACTACCAAACCAACCCTACAAAAAATACTGAAGGACATTCTAGAGAGAGAGAGAAAACAAGACCACGGTTTCAAGAACAGTGAGAGGAGGCTTACTGAACAGGGCAGACAATGGAATGAAGGGGAAAAGTAGACAAACAATAACAGAAAAATAGCATGGCAGAGATGAGGCAGAGAAGCTTGGCTATAAACACTAACACAGATGGCCTCGATACACTAATAAAAAGAAACACAGGCAGAGTAGATCAGGAGATAGGGTCCATCAAGATGCTCTATAAAGGAAATGTAATTAACCTGAAAGAAGGTTTATGGACTGAAAGTCAAAGATGAGAAAATAATACTCTATGTGGCAGGGAGCCAGAAAAAAGTGAGGATAGCTTACCCATCAGCTGCAGATTGGTTGGAAAGACATAATATTTTTATACAATGGAGAACTACTCAGCTATAAGGAAGGAAAACCTTGAGGCTTTTGTAGGTAAATGGATACAACTTGAGACCAAGCTCAGGAGTAAGAAGGTTCAGAGCCACTTACGTAAATAGTGGGGTGCCTCCCTATTCTAAAAACTAAAGGAGTTAGTGGGATACAAAATGTACAATGCACCCTGTGAAAGTGAGAGGGAAGGAACTGTCCAAAGGGAAGGCGGAGGACGTTGGTAATCTTGTATCGTGATTTGAAACCCATATTGCTTTCATCACTCTGTTTAGTTTGATTATATTCTGTTCCAGTTTGTCTACTTGTACTAGATTTGAGGGCATAGACAGCTATTCCAAAGATAGTAGGATATACTACAGTAATTGTTTTATCCAATTTTTTTTATCAGTACCATGGATCGAACTCACAACCACCCTTGCAAGGCAGGCACTTATGCTGCTGAGCTAAATCCCCAGCCCGCTGGTAACTGTTTTTGATTTCCTATTAACTTAATATGAAATCCCGTATTGCTTTCACTGCCTTATTTTGACTGATTTTATTTAAATCTGTCTTATTCGATCACTGTCTTATCTTGACTGATTTTATTTGAATCTGTTATGAATGATAGTATCAAGTCTGACAGTATAGGCAACTACTCTGAAAACAATAAGATTCTCTATGATACACATTCTGGTTTGACTATTACCTTCTTTTGAAGTGCTGTAATATCTCCAATGTTTTGTTTTTATTGATTTTGTTCTATACTGTTATACTCAATTTTATTATACCTGATGATATGGGCAATTCTATTGAAGATAACAAGGGACATCATGGTAACCATTGTAGATCATCTTGTATTGTGGTTTTAAATTATGTACTATGTCCAGCCTTTTATTTTGAATGACCCCATTTATTTTCTCATTTGGTTTTATTCTTTTCAAAACTAAAAAAAAAAAATTTAGAATCTTTCATTATACAGATGATCTCATCAAAAAAAGGCTAAACAAATTGCCGAAAACAAACATCTAACATATGGCAGGGCTGAGGCAACATCTTTCCACTCCATGATTTTTGACTTTTTTAAATATTGGGAAGTGTGTATTATTAGCTAACTATTAGCTAAAATATTTAGTCTATATGCAATTAATCCAAACAAAAGTGAGCACTCTTGACAAAAATGTAATATGCGCATGGTATCATTTGTTAAGTATATATCTTTTGATGTCTTTTGCAAATCTATCTTTTTTAAAAAATAAGTTTGAATGAATACCCAATTTAATTTTGATAATATCCTTTGTTCACATTATTTACTTTTGTATGGTAAGGACATGATTAATATTTACATTTGACTACACAAATCTCACTTACCATGCTCCATTCCAGTTGCCAAGTGTGTCTCTGATCGAATCTTGGCAGAGTCCTTGTGTCAGCAGCATCTGGAGATGCGTTTCCTCTGGTCAGCCTCTCACATCACTGCAGTGTTTGAGCTGTAGCTTGTTAACTTTTCAGCTAAGTCATTGATAAAGCTAAGGTTCACCTGAGCCCCCATACTTGCTTCCTTCACAAACCATTAGCCAGGAAAATTTTATTTCCACTTTCCTGCTACCGTATTCTTCATGTTGCTGATTCCCTTAGCAATTTGATTTTATGGACGGAGATAAATAGGGTTACTATTTATTTCACAAAACTCAAATTCAGTTTGCAATCCAATTCTTTAATGTTAAGTGTAATGTCTACAGTCTCAGAAGAAAAAAAGCACTTGCTTAAAAATAATAACCCCTGTCTTTGAATATGTTTTACTCATATTCATAATAATTGTAGTCATTGCCAGAGGTGGGAGTTGTGCTGGGTAGTCAATACTCCAGGACCTCCCAGAAGAACCATCTCAATCTAGCGACTGCATCACAAGGAAGATTTATCAGTCAAACCTTACTCCATATATATAGTTGATTTTGTTAAATATTAGAATGAATTGTTAATAAGATTTTCTTGCATTTAGATTTTCCCAGTTGTGAAGCATCTTTGACTCAAACTGATGAAGTAGGATAAATAAGCAGATCAGAAAATTCTTCCTTACAAACCAACATCCATGGTTACATGTAATACCTTGTAATACCTGGCTTTGCAGACCAGGTTCAAGATATTCATAATTCTTTTTTTTAACATGGTAGATTCAATATTTAAACATAAAATATTTAGAAAGACAAGGGTTGTCTTCAAAGCATATAATTAGGATGTTATATTTCCACAAAATTGGTATACATACAATGACATATCTACTTCCTTCTTCCTCTACCAAACTAAAGTAATAATGAAGGTAGATTCAAAAAATATAGTACATCTTGTATAATTTTAATACTTGGTGACTACAAGAGAAAATGGTAAAACACAAATCCGAATAAATCATCTCATGATCAGAACCGGCTTATGTCCCTTTTACCCTCAGAAGAAATTTAAATTCTTCCTTACATAAACATATCAATATGTCTAAGTAGACTTTTCTTAAAAGAAGACACAAATGTTGCATGGGTGTATGAATAAATCGTCATCAGTAAGTGCAAATCAAAGTCTCAAGGATATGTCACCTTCCTCTAGTAGGAATGATTATTATAAAAAAGATGAGAGATGTCAGGTGTTGGGGAGGATGTAGGAAAAAGACAGCCCTTACACACTATTAGTGAAATTGTAAATTTGTATAGCCATTATAGAAACATGCATGGAAGTTCTAAGAAGGAAGGAAGAAAGGAGACAAAGAGAAAGAGAGAGAGAGAGAGAGAGAAGAGCTCCTGTCAGAGGGTCAGAGGGAGAGAATGTCAGCACTGGACAGACACGGGAAGCTCGCTTTGCACAGCAGCATGACTACAGACTGCCGCCGTGCGTTGCGTTGCTCAGGGTGCTGGCAGAGGCCCGGAGTGCGGCTTACTGCTGGGCCCTCACCCGCCCCACCGAGCATGGGTGCAGGGTGGTTGAAGAAAGTATTTAAAATGTTTTCTCCTTAAAAAAGTGGTAGATGCTTAAGGAGATGGATGTTTAGCTTGATTTAAGCATTGTCTTCATAATATTGAAACATTACGTGCTATACCATTGATATGCACACTTGTAAGTAATGAAGCATCACATCTTACCCCATTATTGTGTATGATTTTATGCCTTTATACACTAGAAACAAAGATGTGCCCAGTGTTTTATAAATCAGTAGCATAGTTTCCTATATTTATTCTTATCTTTTTATATTGTTTCTAAAATTCATTATTTTTTCATTATAAATTAACTGACAACATTGTACATTTTTAATTTTTTTGTTACTGGGAATTGAACTCAGGACCTTATGCTTGTCAGGCAGACACTGAGCCACTGGGCTAAATTCCTGGCCATTTTTAATTTTTTTATTTAAAAATCAAATGTATTTTAACTTATATTTAACAATAAAACATTAATATAAATTAATTGAGCAAAATGATAGGTTCATATATTACATATTATGTATTGCTTAGATGAGGTTAAACATCTGTATTCTCAAATGTTTATGATTTATTCATAATAAAAATTTCCAAAATCATTTTTTCTACAGCTTTGAGATGCACACTAGTATTGTCAACTATCATCATGCTGCACTGGAACAGCAAACCAGAGTTTTTCACTTTTGTCTGGTGTACCTCAGTATCTTTTGATTTTAATGTCATTCTTTTTTTTTTTTTTTTTTTTTT
>PVJX010022489.1:0-30652 GCA_004027295.1 Dolichotis patagonum
CTTCTCCCTAAAATATTTCCTGATACATCTTTGTAGCCAACTTTGGACTCCCAGACCCTTGTAACTATTAATCTAGTTTCTGTTTATAGAGTTTTGTTCCTTCTAGAAGTCAGTATAAGTGGAATCCTTTTGAGCCTGGTTGCTTTTATATATTGAGATGCACTTGATATGCTTGTATTAGTAATTGGTTCCTTTCTGATTTGCTCACCAGATGATGAAAATTGGGGTAGTCTCAATTTTTGATGACTGTGAATAAAACAGTTAAAAGTAATTATGCCCAGGCCTTATGGATATATATATATATATATATATATATATCGATATATGTTTTTCTTTCTCTTAGATAAATAGTTAGGAGTAGAATTGCTGTGTTGTATGGTAAAGGGTGTATTTAACGTGGCAGAAAACTACCACTTTTGGTACATACCAAACTTTCAATTATTCTATTTTGTACAACCACCAGCAACAGATGAGGGTTTTAGTTGCTATGTATCTTCACTAGTACTTAGCATTGTTAGCTTTTCTTCCTTTCATTTAAAATTTTTAAAAAAGGAGGCTAGAGAGAAAAAAAAATGGAAACAAAGCTTTTGTAAATAAGGGGAGGAAGGGAGGGGAGGGAATGGGGAAAAAAGAAGAATCAAGTATGTAGAGGTACAAATTCTCCATGATGAATGTGATCATTGTGTACAACGAAAGTGCACCAATAAAATTAACTTAAAAAATAAACAAAATCATAAAAAAGAAAAAAATTAATAATGTATTCTTAATGTTGTGGAACAGTATTTTATTGTGACTTAACTTTGAATTATTTTCATAACTAAAGATACTGAACATTTTTCATGTGCTTTTGTACATTTTTACTACCCAGGTACCCTCCTTGATGAAATATCTAATTGACTTCTTCCCATGTATAAAATTTGATTTTTTAAATCATTGAGTTTTGAGAATTTTATTTTTGCATTTTAGAAATCCTTTTAAGCATCACTTAATAAAAAGACAGAGAGAAATGCTTCTGGAATGGTGTAATACGGCTTCCAAAAAGCATTTTCTTCCATAAAAGCAACAAAGCACAGAGGAAAAAAAATTTTTTTTAACTTTGAAAATTAGCCAAAGAAGAATTGGCCACGCTGGGACTTGGAGGAGTCCACCGAGAAGCCAACTAGCCAACCTTTCTGGTAAGCTGCCCAAGCCATGCAGGGCCCAGGAAAAGAAAAGTCAGATAGCATCTCCTGTGAGCCTACTGGGGCGTGGGCTGAGAATCACCAACTCCCCACTCTGCCCCCTCTAAGTAACCAGCTGACTCAGAGGACAGGCTGAGTTGATAGCAACTGAGGTACAAAAAGCAACTGAATGCTTGTATTGTTTGGTTGGTTTTGCAGGCCTGGGGCCTAGGGTCTGAGCATCTATTGGGAGGATAATAGTGTGCAATATAGCAAATATGGTAGATTTCCTTTTTTCTTGTTTTTGAAATCCAGTTTGTCCTCACCATTTTGTTTTGTTCCAATTGTTTTGCTTTATTCAACGTTCTGTTTTGATTGGGTTTATTCTGTTTTGTTTTGGTTTGATTTTGCTATACCTGATGGAATGGACAACTATTGTGAAGATAACGAGATATGCTATGGTAGCCAATGTTGTTTTCCTGGTATCCTGCTTCAAAGTTCTGTACCAATTTTGCGGCTTTGTTTTGATTGGATTTGTTCTGTTTTGTTTTGTTGGATTTACTATCTTTAAAATAAAAAAATCAAAATCCAAAATACTCCAAAATCTGAGATTCAAAATAACAAAAAACAAAATAAAACAAAAACAAAAACCCCAAAATTAGCCAAAGATTTGTAATAATCAGAGGGTCATTTACCTAAGAGAAACAGACAGATTTTTTGAGGAGGGTGAGTTTGGCTATTCTAACTTGCCCTATTTCCATCCCTTTTCATAAGCTCTGCAGTCGTCTTGATGACCAGCAGCTTTACAAACTGGATTGTTAGAGAAACCAGGAGCCTAACAATCTCTAAGAGAGAAGAATGGATTTAAAGTGCCATAAAAAGTTCCATCTCCAGATAATTGTCACTTTTTGACCTGGTTGGTAGTTCCCAGAAAAAAAATCACTTTGCAGGGGTTGTCTATTTGACATAACTTAGAGATTGCTCGATGGGAAAAACTCTGGCTCAAGAGTGTTTGTCAAAAATAAAACAGTCAGAAGCAATTGTTTAATGCCCAGCTACTTGGGACAGTAATATCAATTGGGGAAAATAAGAGGCTGGCCAAAGACCTGACAGTGAAATTGTATATAGGATGCTTTGGAAAGTTCTGATTCCTGGGCTTGTGAAGGCTTTGTGCATACATAGAGTTATTCAAAACTGAAGATAGATCTAGAAACACCCTCAGGTAACCTCTGATGACCTTGAGGTTTTGAAAGTGAGGCCGAGGCAGACTTTAAAACTGCCAAACATTGAAATACTATCCCACAAAAATACATAGTCTCTCGGTAAAAATTGGGAGCCTAGTGATGCAGAAAGATGAAAGGAAATTTATGTTCAATTATTAGCCTGATCACTAAGATAAC
This sequence comes from Dolichotis patagonum, assembly GCA_004027295.1. Taxonomy (NCBI): domain Eukaryota; kingdom Metazoa; phylum Chordata; class Mammalia; order Rodentia; family Caviidae; genus Dolichotis; species Dolichotis patagonum. The sequence continues at coordinate 2,561 of PVJX010022489.1, forward strand.
CAAGCAAATACTTTGTGCAGAATACAAAGTTTACAAAATTAGTCTAAGAAAGTCACCCAACAAACAGTGTCAACAACGAACAGCAAATCAAAATACTTCTGAAAGTGGGAGGGTATTTCCAGAGCTGTCATATTAAATTATTTAAAATGTTCAGTTTCCAACAAAACACTATGAAACATATAAGAAACAGAAAACTGTAACTCATAAATAGGCAAAAAGGCAGTCAATACAATTTGTCCCCCAAAGAAGATTGGAACAATCTAAGCTAACCAGATCTGAAAGACAGACAGAACTCTTCGTTTAAAAACAGCAGAATCCAAATTGTTTTCTGATGCAAGAGGAACATTTCCAAGATAGACCTTATGTCTGGCAATCAAATATGTCTCAGTAAGCCTTAAAACCATCATATCTATCTATTCAAAACTTTGCAAAAACAGAAGAGAGATTACTTCTCAACTCATTCTTCAAGTCAATATTTTTGATGCCAAAATTAGGGTAGTAAGAAAACTATTGGTCAATATACTTCATGAATATAGTTATGAAAAACCATCTATCATATGCTAGCAAACAGAATCTAACACCATATAAATCTCATGACCAAATGGGACTTATCCCAGATGTTAAGGCTGTTCATCGTATGAAAGTCAATGTCTTTTATGATTCTTATAGAATATGGAGTAAAATCTACTGTATCATTTTAGTAGATACAGAAAACACATTTGACAAAATCCAACACTCTTGTGCTAAAAATATTGAGGAAACTAGGAGGAGGCTCTTTTAGTCTTATAAAAGGAATATGCAAAACGCACAGAAAACATCATAGTTAATGGTGAAAGATGAAAACTATCTCCCCAAGATCAGGAACAATTGCCAAGAATCTGTACCCTCATGACTTTTATTCTACATTGTTCTGTAAGTTCTAGCCAGAACAACTAGCAAGTAATACAAAAACACTTGTATTGGAAAATAAGATGTAATTATCTCTATGCACAGATAATGTAGATGACATGATCTTTAATTTAGAAATTCCTGTTGATTGCATATTTCAAAAATTTAGAGTTAGTGTGTTCAGCAAGGTTGTGGGATATACGAATTTATACAAATGAACTCTACATACACTTTCTAATAAAGAACAGCCCAAAATAAAATTGGAAAAACCACCCCATGGTTAATAGCATCAAAAAGAATGAAACACTTAGTAATGATTTACCAAAAGAAGTGTGGGACTAGTATATACAAAGCCATAATATGTCATTAAAATAAATTAAAGACCTAAATAAATGGAATGATATCCTATGTGCATTGATTGTAAGGCTTAGTATTGTTAGGATTGGAACACTTCTCAACTGACTTACAAATTTAATGCAATTCTTTTCAAAATCTAGCTATCTTTATTACAGAAATTGATAAGTGGACTCTACAAACCACAGAGGAGTGTAAGTTACCCAGAAGAGTAAAAAAAAAAAGAGAAGAGCAAACTTGAATAACATATTTCCCTACCTAAAAATTATTACAAAGCTATAGTAATTAAAACAGTGTGGTACTGGTAGAAAACTATCATGGAATGGGACTGATAGCCCAGTAATTAACCCTTTACAGTGAATTGAATTTTGACAATAGTGCCAAGAAAATTTAACGGGTAAAGAATGATGAGTATATGAGGCTGTAACAATTGGATCTTCATAAGCACAATAATGGTGTTGGACCACTAACTAATACTATAGCCAAAATTAACTCCAAATTATTCATAGACCTAAACATAAATGCCAAAATTACAGTATAAAGTTATTAGGAGAAATTGTGGGGGCAAATAGTCATGACTCAGGCAGTGATTTCTTAGATATGAAAAATTAACAAAAGAAAAAAAAGTAAATTAGATTTCATGAAAATAAAAAAAACTTTTTGACTTCAGAGGAAACCATCAAGAGAGCAAAAGGGCAACCTAGGGATTTGGGAAAAAATACTTGTAAATTATTTATCTGATTAGGGATTTATATCTAGACTATACAAAGTACTCTTACAATTCAACATTAAAAAACCATCAATCCAATTAAAATTCAGGCAAAGATTTGAAGAGATATTTCTCTAAAGATGCTATGCAAATGTCTAGTAAGCATGATGCAATCAAAGTTGCAAGGGGTATCTTTTAAATAACCATATAGGATGATTATTTAAAAAAGAAAATAGAAAATTTTGGTGATGATGTGAAGAAATTAGAAACTTTATTATAAGTAAGATTGTAAACTGGCATACCCAATTTAAAGAAAAAATTTGTAGTTCTTCAAAATGGTAAATGTAGAGTTAACATATGACCCAACAGTGCAAGAGAAATGAAAACACATAACTCTACAAAACTTATATACACATATTCATAGCAGCATTATTCATAGTAGCAAAAAAGTAGAAGCTATCTAAATGTTCATCAACTGATTAATAGATAAATACATTGAATTATATCCATATGATGAAATATTTCATAACCAAAAAAATGAAGTGCTGATACAAGATAGAACATGGGTGAACCTTGAAAACTTGCTTATTGAAAGCAGCTAACACAAAAGACACATATTGTATATATTGGGTTGCTTGAAACATCTAGAATTGGCAAATTTGTACAGAAAAAACCCTGATTTGTGGTTTCCAGACCTTGGTGTGTGGGGGTGAAGTGGCTGCAAATTGAGAGCAGCTTTTTTTCTGGGGTGATGAGAGTGTTCTAAAATTACATGGTGGTGAACTCTGCATGTATTAAAAACTTTGATTTGTATATTCCATAAGTGTGACCTTCATTATATGTGAATTTATTTCAGTAAAGCTATTGTCACAGTATAAATATTTAAAAAAAATCTATCTGAAAAATCCTGTTAGATGTACAGAAAATCAAAAATAATTATTTTGGATGAAAGAACTTGACAGATGATCATAGGAAGCAGTGGAGCTTTAAACCCATCTAAAAGTGTAATAGAACTCACCTACCTCTTATTTTTTGGTACTGGGGATTGAACTCACTTGCCAGGCAGGTGCTTATGCCACTGAGCAAGAATTCCAAGAACTGTATTAGGAAGTGATAGTCTCCCCCGATTGTTTTAGGAAAGATCAGTGATCTTTCAGATAACACATTTCCTTGAATATTTCCTGCAATAGATAACAGGTCAGGTGACAGAGGCAGAGGCAGCAATGGGATGGGTGAGAGGAAGAGTTTAGGCTCCTAGAAAGATACGAAGCCAAAACGCCTCAGTATGGAAATCACAGGCTGAGAAGTTACTGTTTCCTTGCTGGGACAGTGACAAAGCCTACTGGGAGACTGGCTGGTAAAATCTTCAAGCAGAGGTAGTAGCATCTGAGTTCTTAACACTGGTAGTGGGATAGATAGGACTTGCCTCACATGATTTTGATTTGGAACCCTGTGATAGGCTGTGCTTCCCGGAATAAGATCTGATTCTTAAGAGTTAGTATAATGGTTCGGTATTGCATTCTTCTAAATTTGGATAGTTTTTTGTGTGCTATTTAATGAAAGAGTAGTTTTGCACTGTAGGAGAAACAGGAAAAGAAAAAAGAGACCTAAAGAATTGATGGTTGGTCATTTTTAGTTTTGTGTCTTATTTGCCCATCTAAGATGAAACAACCTTTTAGACAGTGGTAATCAAGTAGTTGTAGTAATGACTAACATTTCTTAGCACACTCTGGCTGTTCTTTCCATGAATTATTTCATGTTGACTTCAAGATAGCCTTATATTGTAGGTTTAATTATGATTCTATTTTAGAGAAGGCAAATAGATGCAGAGGGTGTGGTGGACTAACTAATGGTTGACTTGGAACACCTTGCTGAGCTGAGTCAGTGTAGTTCTGGCTGTGGAGGGTCCACCTGAGGATTGTCACCAACAGCATAAAAGGAGAACTGGAGGGGAAGAAGTTGTGTTATTGATGTTCCTGGAGAAGCTTGTCACACTGGTTTACCTGATATGAACTCAGCTGTTCTCATCCTTGGAGGAGTTCGAGTCCTCCCTGTCACTGAGGATGGCTGCTTCCTGGCTCCAGTGCAGATCCCTCAGCCTGCTGGCACAGATCCTGATGCAGACTTTCTAGCTTCCACTGTTGGCCTTTGGGCCTTCCCAGGGCAGATCCTTGATGCAGACTTGCGTGAGACATTGTCGTGGGCTCTAAGCCTTCGGCTGGACTTGTGGAGGACACTGGCATGGGCTCTGAGTCTTCAACTGCTGTGAGATCCCGGTCCTCAGCTGGATTCTTTGAATTGCTAGTGTGTGGACAGATCTCCTGCACTCTTCTGCATTTGACTCTTTGGGTGAATATTCTAAAATAATCCTATAAATAATGTGTTTTGTATTAAATCTATTTCCTTGCAAACCCTGACTACAACAGAGGGCTTAAGCAACTAGACTCAGACGCTCTATCTAGTGAGTACTAGAGCAGAATAACAGAGGCAGGCTGATTCTAGGACATATTCGTCACTATAAATCTGTCTGTGTTTTATATGACAGTATCTCTATAATGCTGCTCAGCATCCACAACTCATACTGATCATGATTTGATAGCTTTACAAATCAAATAAAAAATAAGACAAAACTAAACAAGGTCACAAAGCAGCAGCAGCAAGTCCATCATAAGGGCTCATGTTGCTGGATTTCAAGGAGTGGGTTTTAAAAACACATTCTCTATATCTGTACAGAAAAGAATTACTTGAGAATTCAAGGGCTGGAAAAATGAAGGTGCTTGGGCTCCATCTGCTAGAGATTGTAATTCAGGCCTGGGAACAACCTAGGAATCTATATTTTGGTAGACAACTCAGGTTCTCAGGCTGATTCAAGTGGCTGGTGGCCCCATATTTTCAGAGACACTGTCTTAAAGGCTGTGTGGGACTTGACTGGAAAAGGGAGGAAAAAAGAACGGCATCTGTGTAGTGATAATGATGTGAGCCATGTGAGTCCTGCCATCGTGGCAAAAGAAAATTGCACCATAGATAAAGGGAATACTGGGCAGACCAATTGGCTCTAGAGTCAGTTCTAATTATTGGCACTGTTTCACTGACTTTCTCATCTGGACTCTTCTGTGTGTCAATTGTGTGCCCCTTGCTGTAAGCACCCTGAGAACACAGAGATGAGTAATAGCAGAGTCATCTTCTTCGGGAGCTTTCACGTCACAGGGGAGAAAGGCATGCACGCAAAACTAGCAGGATGACAAGCACTATAAGAGAGATATCTGCTTGCAGTTGTGGTGTTACAGAAAGGTCACCGAGGAAAGTTAAGGGGGCACTCTGAAGGTGGAGTGGGGTTTAACCACAGACAGCCATGAGCTTAAGTCTCTATACTACACCTAGTACCCACATGAAGAGTACTATGTAAAACAATAGATGGTCTTGCTGAGATTTATACCACAGGTAGTGGACAGCTCTAGACTTGGTGGGGTCCATACTGATTGGACAGGAACAGACAGACACTTAGCCTACGCAGAAGTAGAATTCATAGGTCTTAGTACCTAGATGTGAGAGACAAAGGAGAGACAATGACTAAACACTTTTTTTGCCTGAATTTCTGGGGGATGTTGGTTCTGTTAACCTCATCAGAGAGTCCAGGAAGAAAAAAAATAGTTTTCCAGCTTCAATATTGGAGCACTGATTTTGAGGTGCTACTGGTTATGTTGGTGGAGACTTCACACGCAGGTGGAATGTGGGGTCTGCACGCCTGGAGAAGGCTCATGAGTGGTGTTGATGTGGGGGCCACCCATCAAGAGGAAAGAATAGAGGACACTTAGGTATAGGAGTGATTACCACACACAACACCTTGGGGAAGCCAGAAGGACAAAGAGAGGGATGATCTGTGAGGAAAGAAGATCGTAAATGAGCAAAGTATGAAGAAACCAAAAGAGAAGGAGTAGTCAACAGTGTCAAGTAGTGAAGCAGGTAAAGAGTTCTATTTTGTACTATTGGCCACAAAATTTAATTGTGATTAATCGTTAGCACTGTGGTAGACATGGAAACACTTAACAATCATTCTGCTGGATCAGCCTGATTGACAGGTAACTTTACAGGGACACCAGGGTTGTGAATAATCCCCCATTTTTTTGAGGATTGAACTTGTGTATGTACCTTTAATTGCCTGACTAATTGAGGGTGGTGTATTTGTGTGCTATATTTCCTTCCTTCAATCGGCCAGTCATTTTTATGTATGTAGTTTTTCAACGGTTTCTTGTAATAACTCAAATTTACGTAATTTTAAAAGCTTGTCCTAAGAATTGCTATGCCATTTTATATCTTGCTGTTGTCATAGCAACTGGTTATATTCACCTTCCTTTCACCTGAATCTCTCAGTCTGGTCACTGAAAATTACATGCAAATGTGAGCTTCCACATTTTATAGGAAGGGTTTGTTGAGTGGGGAACCTCTGATTTGCTTTCTGTCTGATAAGAAGCTTAAAATTCAGGAGACTGGAAACAAGCTTCTGTTTTGCAGTAGGTTAGAGAAGAGAAAACCCTTGATTGGAAGCACTAAACAGCAGCACTGGAAAGCAAGGTGACAGACTGGTCCCTGAAACCTGAGAAAGAAACAATTGACAGGAACCATCTCAGATGGTTGATTGGGGCTTTAACAAGGCAGAACGTGACAGACTCCTTCTCCTCCAAGATCACCCACTCTGTGCCTGGAAAGTGTGTGTCACTGGTCCCGTCTCAGCCCAGCGGTCTTGGAGCTAGGGATGCGTCCCTCTGTCCTGGGAGCCATGACCGTTGGGACAGGCTCTGCCTTGATTCCCTGCAGGATTGTATACAGGGAGGAGAGTTTCTGCCCAGGTGGAACTTGGAACCCATTTTCCTAATGTAGCATATTTAAAGTTATAGGCACAATGACAGTGTGGCATTCCACTGCATTCCAGGTTTAACAGGCTGCTGTGGACCAGGCTCACAGCTACAGTGTAGGAATTCCAAGCATGACGTTTGCAACCAGGTAGGTCTGCGCTTGAGCTCTGTAGAACTGTTCACTCATGGTGTGACGCTGAGCACATCACTTGGCCTTTAGTGCTTTAGTTCACTCATCTACACATTGGGCATAATCACAAAATCCTCATAGCATGATGATGATTTTCTAGAAAAAAGCACTAAGCATGATGTGTAGCATATAATGAATAGCCGAAACAGTAGTCAGTTCAGTACAGTACAATATACATGAGGTAATCAAAATACACTGCGCATACTTAAATTAAAAAAAGTTACCATTACAGTGTCTTCAGGTTGCCTTGATGTCCTGAATCAGTTAAAAGCAGTTACCTTTCATGGTCACTTTGACTTTAGAGCCAGGATTTACACAGTGCCAGCTTTGGTGAATATGGTTGATGAGGACACAGGGTATTATTTTATGAGCCTGTCTTCCTGTTGGGCGGTGGTTGGCAGCTGCATTCACCATAGTTTCGATCTCATCTTGATGTTCACCAAGAGAACTTCCAGAACTGCTTCAGAAAGTGGCACAGAATGGTGGGAATAGTATGTTTGAAGTGAGGGGCAGCTTTCTGAGGGGGATTAATGTCTTTTACTGAAATACATTTAAAAATTTGAGCATTCATCCTATTTTTGATTGCTTGTATTTTAAGCCCTAGAAAAAAGTGGACAAGGACTTTCAGGGAAGCTTCATTCACATGTAGCATAGCCAAGACTAGATTGAGGCACTTGGATGCCTTGAATGGGCAAAGTATACTTTGACAACTCCTTAACTGGGTATTATTTGTTTCATTCAGTACACATTTATTAGGGTATGGAGAAAACCTGAGTGTCTCTTAGCAAAAGTTATGAGCTTTATTGTTTATATTCAAAATAAGAGCATTATTATTTGTATTGAACATAATATAACATTTTATGCTTCTTTAAAATGGTCTCATTCCCCCACCCAGCACAAGGTAGCATTGATCATATTCTTTAAGGATAGAGATATCTTATAAATGTTGAGTCATGAAACCTTTGTGTAAAATATGTGCCGCTGTTCCAAGTGCTTGTCCACTGTGCCCGTGTTGGACACATGTGGACATTTTGCCTGTAATTAATCTGGCCCCTTTTGTGATTCTCCAGCAACCTTTTTCTTAACAGTTTAAAAAGATTAATGGCTTATTTCATGTCTGTTTTTCCTTTTTTGTGGTACTGAGGATTAAACTCAGAGCCATTGCATATTTTTATTCTGAGATTGGGTCTCGATAGGTCCTTAAATTGCTTGGGTTGGACATCAACTTGAAATCCTCCTGCCTCCATCTGCCAGTTTGCTGAGATTGCACGTATGTGCCCTCATGTGTGGCTTATTTGATGCTTTTAAACTCTCTTTGCACTCATTATTAAATAGTTTGTTTAGGGAGAGCTCAATCTCTAGAGGTAAAAATGGCCAGTCTCTCAGATTTTCTGTCTGTTTACCCTTTTTTTTGTATGCTTTTGGAATTGTGTCTGGCTGCGGGGGAAAGGAACATGAATCACAGCCCTGTGGCGGGGATGTGTGTGCCTCCCGTGGTCTCTGACATGATGATGATCCTCATTCCTTGGCTGCTGTTTGTCCACATCTGCTGGTTGGAGGCCGCTGTGGAGAATGAGGACGGTGGGGAGCAGGAATAATTGTGGTGCTCACCTCCTACTGAGATGGGACGAGACCTGTGCCTTGCTTCTAATCACTAGCATGGGAGCTAGGCATGGCGCTGCACGCGTGGAATCAGCATTCTGGAATGCTGAGGCAGAGGATTGCAAGTTTAGCCCAGGCCATTGAGTGCCTTCATGAGACTGTCTCAAAGTTAAACGATGAGAAGGGAAGGGGCTGCAGTTCAGTTTGAAGGCCCTGGGTTCAATCTTCAATCCCTAGAACCACCACCACAACAAAACAAAACAAAACAAAACAAAACAAACCAAGAATGTGACGCAGTTGATGAGACATCTTGCTTGTGATTAAGTTACATTCTATGGCAAGGGCAAAAATGATTTTGAAGATATAATCAAGTCCAAGTCTGCTGCTTTTGAGTAATTAAAGGCAGATCATTCGGGGTCAACTTTTGGGGATTGGAAGGAGGTAAGCAGCCACGCAGAGGGCCCCCATGTGGCAAAGAACCTCAGGGGTCTCTAGAACCAGAGGCAGCCTCGAGCCAACAACAGCAGAAATTTAGAGCCCTCAGCTCTGCAGCTGCAATGAAATGAATTCTGCCAGCCACTTGAATGAGCCTGGAATTGGCTCTTCAAGCCTCCAAATGAGAATGTGTCCTGCCAGCTCCTTGACTGCCACCCGTGAGGACCCAGCTAAGCTGTGCCTGGACTCCTGGTTACAGAAGCCATAAGACAAAAGAGAAAAAATAGTTTTTAGGTTATCTTTTTTTTGGTACCAGGAATTGAACTCAGGACCTTGTGCTTGCCAGGCAGGTACTGTGCCCCTGAGCTTTACCCCGGCCCTATTACCTGTTTTTTAAGGTAACAAAATGCATCTTGATTTAAGAAGCCAAAGCCATTGTACAGCAATAGAAAGCTGGTAACCTGGGATGACCTGACCTCTCACTGGCGGTCTCAGGGCCCTGATGTCAGCTGTGCCGGGACTGATCTTATGAAGGCTCCGCCTTCTGCCAGTGCCCTTGGCTGGTCCTTCAGCTGCTTCTGTTGTCTCGTCTGTGCCGCAGGAGGACACGGAGAGCCGCTCAGAAATGCTAAACCTCAACACCTGTCTTTATCTGACCAAACTGCCTGACAAATTGATGTGGCAGCTCCCGGGGTGGCTTGACAGCCACACACGGGACACTGTTTTTCAGGAGTCTGGAACAGAGAACAGCGTGTGTGTTTTCCTCCGCGTTCAGTGTTACCCTTACTTTTCTCAAGCACAGGCCCAAGGGCACATGCCCCCTGCTGTGTTGCTCCCACTTCGCTCCCACTGTCTCCTCAGGGAGTGACGGGGCGCCCTTCTGCCCTCCGGCCTCACCATCCTCTCTCTTTGGTAGAGCAGCAAGTTACATGCCTTCATTATTAAAGAAAGGCTTCTTTTCTACCCTGTGGGAGAACTCTGTGAGTTTGGCACCTCTAGGTTGAATTGGAAGATCAGACCTGATTACTGATGTGTTAAAGGAGGCGATAAAAATAATTCATAAAGTGCTCTCTGTTTCACTCATCCACTCCTCAATCACTAAATATTTGCTCCATGTTTATATGTATCAGGCTGTATTTAGAGGGGATACCAGTAGCAGAACAAAACAAAAACAAAAGCAAAGCAAAACACCTGCAACTTTAGACCTTCTCTTCTCTCAAAATGATAGGCTGACAGGGTTATTTCCTGCTGCATCATTCTATTTAGCATATCAGAAGCAGGACCCTACTTCTTTCTCTTCAGCTGCCAATTAAAATGATGGCGTCATACTCAGAGGCAGAAGAAAAAAGCACTGTGATAATTTTCAAAATATCACCATCACTGGAAATGCTTAAAAATGATTTTATTATTCTAGATTTAGTGTTGGAAAGTGTTATTAAAATTTTTTTTATAATTCTTTTTCATTTGCCAGATTTGGGATGGTGGTGGTAATTTTTCAAACCAGACAATGTGTTAGGAGGCATTTCAAAGTATTTAAAATTTAGCAAATAAAGTAAATGACCATGTCGGTGTTTCTTCCTAGTTTTGGCTGACTGAGGGCGTTAGCCTGAAGGAGCTGTTGGCTGGTGTCTCAGAGCCACCGATGCGCTGTGGTTGAGCCATGAGTTTTCTACATGAATGTGGCAAAAATACTCCCGCGTATCAACCAGTGCTGATGAAGGGTTCTTCTGTTTATTTTCTTCATATCCAGACATAGATATTTAATAAATTAGGGTGATAATAACAACATCAAATAATGGTAGAGTATTAGCAAGAGATTATCAGCCTTTGTGTGCTTTCTCTCTCTCTCTCTTTTCTTCTAGGATTGGGTTATGCTTAATACCAGAGAGCAAAACCAGTGAACACTGTAGCAAATGTAACCCATGTTCTTTATTCACAAGCTGTGTGCCGGGTACTTTTTCCACCTAAAGACATTAGTTTGGTAGACTCAGGGCAGATTAAAAAAATAAAGTGATAAGGTACAAGCCAGTGCCATTCAGGAAACTTGGAACACTTGAATTCAATTATATTGTCTGCCTTCGGGAGGAAGTTCCAAATTTCATATTCATCACTGGCATAGCGACTATGAACAGAAGGCAACCAGGAAGGCTTATGTGATATGCTAATGTGTATTTCCATCTGGAGTACTATGGCAGATAAAAGAGAGGCCTAGTTAATTTTCTAAATATACTTTATAAACAACCTAGCACTTGGGCACTCTTAAATAGAAAAATAAATATCTAGGTCAGAGACGAAATGGTAAAAAGATACAACTAAATAAATTAAACACAGACAAGAAGTTTGGTTCTACTAGAAAATTCACCTCTTTCTTGAAATAAAATATAATTGTATTTAAAATCTGCTGTCGGTGTCGCGTTCCCGGCCGGCAGGAAGACACACGACAAGAAGTAAATGGTGATCGGACGTCTTTATTTCGTTCCCCTTCCCGAGACCGCTGAGAGCTCTCCCCAGCACAGGTCTCTACCCTGCGCTGCTTCTGTACTTCTTCCTACCGCGCGGGGAAGGGCACTTGCTTATATTTAGTCAGGTATCCAATCACACTGAGCTAGGTACGGCAAGCTGATTGGCTAGCGTCATCGGTTACTAGGCAGACAAGTCATTCGGCAGGGCTGTTTACAAAGTAGGCGAGACAGGGAAGCAGGAAATGGGTGCCTTCTTTGGCCACTCGATGGGAGGGGTAATCTAGCTCAGGCTTTATTCTATACCACAGGCCTCTATAGGGTGCCGGCGGCCCCCAACAATCTGCAATTACAAGTAATTAGTCTCCCAATTCCAATCTTTCCAGAGCCCATGGCTTACTGAACACAAGACTTGTTCGCAGTGTAAATGGTAGAAGGTACTTGAAGTAGGAAATAACAAAGCTCCTCTAGGTGGATGATGTAAAGATCGCTGATATTAGTTGGTGTCTGGGGAGATTTGTGTGTTGTTTTGATGGTTTGTTGAGAGTCCTGATTGGGTGGCTGGTAGAAACTTTTAGGACCCACGGTGATGGGCCAAGAAAGATAAAGAGAGTGGGACAATGAGAGGCAAGGTGGCAACCAGCGGCAGGAGTAATGGCTTCCCTGCTCCTGGTGGCAGGGAGGATTTGGTTATTGATGTGTCTCAGGTGGAGAGCCGACAGGGCAGCACACACTCGTTTCAGAACAGCCTGTGGCTTTCCAGAAGGGGAGGCGCTGCGTGCCAAGTCTCTGTGGAGGAGAGCCAGAAACGGAAGAAGAAATGGCTGTTTGAGGAGCTGGGAGAGGATTTCTGCTTTTCATTTTTTTTTTTAAGTCTTGGCCTGGGAAGTGGAATCCGGGCAATGCTGGGAGAAAAAACACGATAGTGAGTCTTACTGCATAAATGTTAGGGGGAAGGAAAAAGAATGTGGTCAAGGACAAAGACCATGGCTTTTGCAGATTGAGGTCACTTGAATTCTCAAGGGCAGGAAGAACGGTACCTGTGTGATGTATGACATGCTCTCATACAGTATTTGCAACTGCTGAAGCTCTCATAACTTTTGAAATTCTTAGCCTGTTGTATCTCACCTTTTCTGCATAGCACTTATCACCATATTGTGTATTTATCTGTTCACCACCAGGATTCTTTTACTGCTTTTATGATAGCAGGTCCTTTTGGGGCTTCATTTATTTATATGTGTAGAATGGGACCTGACACAGTACATATTGAAATAAACACAGTGGTAAATAATTGTGCTTAATGCTGGTCCTGTAAATTCACTATCCATAAGGGCATAGGAAAAGTGTGAGGGGAGTCAGAAAAATATGAGGGCTTGGGGTTGTGATGCCTGCACTTTCTATTTCTCATTTTATAATGTGGAACCCCATGACCTTCTCCTTGAACATGGGTTGTTAAAAGATGTTATATATTTTTGTTTATTATTTCAGCCTGGTTCATTCACTGTTTAGTTAACCTAAGGGAACCAGTTTCCATGTCCTGATGATCCTTAGGTAGCCCTGGGTGAGGCCCAGGTGGTAAGGAGTTGAAATATCTGGCCAAAGCCCGTGGAGAGCTGAGGCCCCTGCCCATATGTACATGAATGAGCTTAGACATGGACCTTCTAGCTCCAGGAGAGCCGTCTGGTGACTACAGCCCCGACAGCAACTTGCTGCAACCTCACGAGAGCCCCTGGGGACAGAACTGCCCAGCTAAAGTTTTTCTATACTTGTGATTTAAAAAATTAAGATAGTAAATGCTTGTTGTTTTAAACTACTGAGTTTGGGGGTAACTCATTATGTAGCAATGAATAGCTGTGATAGGAGAAAATTTGCCACCCAGAAATAGTTCATCAGATTGGGATATTAAAGACAAATTGCATGGATAGGGTCTATATTGTCCATGAAACATATGCTATAGCAACATGCTAGAATCAGGGCAACTTTATAAAGAAGGTTAGATCACATTTCTGGAGATCCAAGTATAAAGGACCTATATTGCCAAAGTTCTTGTAAAGACCTTGTAGCAAATAGTGTCATAAAAGCAGAGAATGTGTAAGAGGATGACATCATACCTAGAAAAACAAGAAGCTAGTGAGGCTGAGGTCCCACCTGAGGATCCTCTCCATGACCTAAGGACCCACTGGCCTGCACCTGATATAGGTTCACTATTTCCCATCATCACCCTGAACTAAATCTCTAATCCATAAACCTTGGTTGCGGGATGAATAACATTATAATATCCAAGCCTTAGTGAATGGAAGTGTGCTATCTATTTCTGCCTATTTTTATTTTGTTTTAGTTTTCTATTTGTTCTATTTTTTGGAAAAAATATTATGTTTTTCATAACATCTTGAAATGTCTGGAATTCTGCATATTGTCAATGGCTAATAATTGATGACATGTTTTACATTTTTATGCTACATTTCTCAGATAAGAAAGAAGGCAGTTTCTATGTCAAGATGTCCTTTATTTTTTTTTTCTATTCAGTTCCATTTATATAGAGAAAGATTTGTCGTACCTGGGAAATGAAGTATTACTGTGTGTGTGTGTGTGTGTGAGAGAGAGAGAGAGAGAGAGAGAGAGAGAGAGAGAGAGAGAGAGACAGACAGAGAGAGACACCTCTAACAACCATGGGACACCTAGCTTCTTTTCAAATTCAAATCATACACACACACACACACACACACACAGTTTGAAGATATATATGAAAACAGAAATAAATATTTTCAGGATCAACTGGTGTTTATTTAAACATTTTTGTAGAAAATATGATGCTTAACCAAAGAGGATTAACTCCTGCTCAAAAATATTTGGAGAAGAAATTTGTTTTAACTAACAAATGAGACATTTCAAAAATTTGGGTACGGAGCATTATTAGATGTTGTTTATAAGCCCAGGAAAAGTTAGACTTTCAAAGGAAAAGTTTTTAAGACTTTTCTGAGAGTTTATTGTCCTATGAGTGTTTTCTTTGGAATCAAAAGATGGAAGACAGCAATGAAGTGATCTCTCAAAGTTGGGCTGTGATGTTGGCTTTGGGGCTAGAATAGCTTGGATCTCACCATTTACAAGTTATGTGACCTTGGACAAGTGACTTAGTCTTGCTGATGCTTGGCTTTTCCATCTGTAGTGTCTGTCTCATTCATTCACTCTAACAATTCAGTGGGCCATGGAGATGATTACATATGCACTGTTTCTGAAGCCAGTTCACACAGAGATGATTTGATACTTACAGTGACCTTCAAATTGGGAAAATGGTTCTGTTTCAGAGCTCTCCAAATGAAGTTATTCTGTAGGGAAGTAGAGAGTGGTTTCAAGTACAGGCCATTATGGTAATGCTAGCCTTATAGAATTTGGAAGAACTCCTTCTAATTTTTGGAGTAACTTCAGGAGAACTGGTATAAATCATTCTTTAAATGTTTGATAGAACTCAGCAGTGAAACTATCTAGTCTTGTGCTTTTCTTTGAGGGAAAGTTTTTATTATTGATCCAGTCTTGTTTATTTGTTATTTGTTCATTTTTCTACTTCTTTATGAGTCAGTCTTGGTAATCTGCATATGTCTGGGAGTTTGTCCACTTCTACATTACCAAATTTGTTGGTATCTGATTTTCATAATAATGTCTGATGATCCTATGCATTTCTGTGGTGTTAGTTATAAATAGCTCCCATTTCATCTTCAATTTTATTTGAGTCTTACTTCTCATTTTCTTAGTCTAGCTGTGAGTTTATAAAGAAACTAGATTTTTGTTTCATTGATCATTTTTGTTTTTTGTCTCTATTACATTTATTTTCACTCTGATTTTTATTAGTTTCATCTTCTAATTTTGTTTTTTTTTAAGTTTTATTTAAAGAGAAAAAAGCAATATAGAAAAAAGGGTAGAAATAATACAGAATTTAAAAAAAACAGTAAGAAATCACTAGTTGATAAATTACATATTGTCTTCTTAGAAATAGTTGTTCATGTTACAAAATTAAGGCATACAAAGTGAACAAACAGTGAGGCTGCAAATAGTTCTGTTCAACGATCCAACAAAAACCTGGTAATATGGTTATCAACCCCACACACTTAAACATACATGCAGTTATATCCTTTAGAGCATTTTCTTTTCCTCTTTTTGCTTTTTAAGTACATTATCTGTTTAGTTATATTATGTTTCAGCTTGCTCAGTACCTTATTGATCTGTTTTGTTGTTGTTACTTCCTTTTTAATCACCTTATATAATTCTGTTGCTTTGTTTTTGAGTTTCTCGTCATCCATGTTACATGGATCAGCTTTGGTGGAGTTGGGAGTTTTTGGAGGTATTTTGTTACCTTATTTTCTCATGTTCTCTTGTTTTATTTTTATTTAATTTTTATTAACTTGGAGGTAGTAATATACAACAAGACAGGATGGAATAAAGCCAACTGAGACAGTGTAGTGAAATTGGCACAGAACATTACAGCAGGTCACCAGGACAACAGTAATAGGCAACATTGTATATCTCGTTGTCTTCACAATAGTTGTTCTTCTACTAGGTACAGCAAAATCAAAAGAAATATACAACATTATAGAACACATCAACACAGAGTATTGAATAGAGCAACACCGTTAATCAGGACAAAGCAAAACGGCGATAAAAATAACTGCCTTCAGAGATAGTAGAAGGAAACTCCCCCCACTTGCTATACAAAATATGGTCACCTCCTAAGAGATACCCAGATCCCTGGGTCCCAATTGTTAGCGGGGGGAGGGGGGATGTGGTATGTTTGATTCTAAGCCCGTGCCCTGGTAGGCAGCAGGCTGGTTGCTGGTTGGCTCAGTGCCCTAAGTTCCAACATGGTGCAGATCTCAGGAAACCCTCTTGCTTCTTATTTCCCCACCCTGGGATGGCCGCGGCTTGCCAGACCACAGTCACTTACCAGGGTGGAAGTCTGGTTGCTGGTTGGCTCAGCCTCATCTTCTAATTTTGGATTTCATTTGTTCTTATTTTTCTAGTTCCTTGAGGTGAAGCAATGCTTTTTTTTTTTTTTTAAATTTCATCACTTTCTACTTTTTTTGATGTGGACACTGATTACTTCCCTCTTAGTACTGCCTTTTCTGTATTCCATAGATACATGTCCCCATTTCCATTCATTTTAAGATAATGCTTTAATTTACTCCTGATTATTGGTTGTTCAAAAGTTTGTTGAAAGTTAGTTGTTTAATTTCTATATATTTTTATAGTTTCCAAAGTTTCTCTTGCTCTGACTTTCATTTACTATGTTAGAATGAATTTTCTTGTCTCATTTTTACTTTTATTTAAGGTACATTTTATCTGATATAAATATAGCTACTCATGTTTTCTTTTTCGGGTCTCTTTATATGAAGTATATTACTCCATCCCTATGCATATTCTTAGAGGTGAAATGAATTTCTTCAAGCAACTGAAGTTGAGGCTCTATATCTTTTAGTTGTTGAAGTTTAATCCATTTACATTTAGGTAATTATCAATAGGTAAGATCTTACTACTATGGCTCTTTTGTAACTTCTTTGGAATTCTGTTGTAGTTCCTTCTTTATTTCCTCTTCTTATGACCATCCTTGTGGGTAAGTAGTGGCGGGCATGGGATTGGGTTTCAAGTCCAAGCTCTGAGTTTAATTCCTGTCTTTCCCTCAAGGAAGAGGCATGTTTCTCAATATTGAAGTGTTTCAATTTGGGAAAGGGATGACACAAGTAACTCTTCCTGCTGTTTTCAGAGCACATTTTTTAATTATTATACTGAAAATAAAGCACTATGGTCTCTCGCCTGGCTTCTTTAGCCTATATGAAGGTGGTTTGGTCTGTGAATGGCTGTCTAAATTGACCCCCCATTAAGGGAGACAATTGCTAGAGGATCTTATGTAAGTGTCATCTTGTATCATTCTCTTTCTTCCTTTTAAAAACTTCTCAAAGATTTTGTTTGTAGGAAAGAGTTAGTCTAGCTCTCCTAGCTGGTCATTCACAGTCTTCTACCATTTCGAGACAACTTAGTCGTCCGTCATTGTGTACATCAGTCTCCCATTCGTTCCTCTGTACAGCAGGAGCTTCATGGCTCGTGATTAGTTATGTAACTTCTGGTTACATTTGTTCAAGAGCTTTTGTCCCTGGAAAAGGGACTTTCATGAATATGGTCCTATGACTGGATGATCACTGTCAACTCTGTACTTGTATTAGTAGCTTAGTCTTGAACTTCACCTTTATATCCAGACTCTTCTCTCAAGCTTATTTACTGAAAATGGGAAGGCAAAGTATGGTAGGAGTGGAATTAAGACAATACCACAGGAATTTATTGTAGATATGCAGGAGCGACTATACCGTAAACTGCAGGACTTCAAGAAACGCCTATGAATAGCAGGGGAAAAGGGAGACCTGTGTGCCTGGGGAGGTTGGTCACAGCAAATAGCTGGTGGGGTAAACTTAATGTGCATTTGGATGATTCTATTCCTTTAAAAATTGCAATTGAAGAAACTTACTCTGTTTTATTCACAGTAAAGTTATTCAAATTTGGATTAAATTAATACTTTGGTACAGTACTGACCAAACTGAGATGACCTCACAGGAGGTATAAGATAAATGTGTGCAAAATGAATAATAAATGGTCCATTCAGGCACAGTTTTTGACATAGGAGGGAAAAGAAACCTTAACTAATGAAGTAAGTGACCTAGAGTTTAGGAGGAGTGGTTGACAAATTCTAGTAGCACAATAAAGTGGTATTTTCATAACAAATACTTAGAGATTAAATGCATTGAATAAAAATGTGCACTGTGGTTAAACAGTTGACTTTGGAAGTACGCTGTGCTAGCAAGGACTCTGAGCTTCTATTTACTTCCTTTGTGGCCATGTATTTTCATTTCTCAGCTTTCTCATCTTCAAAATGTGGAGTATCTGTCCTTGAAGGAGTGTTATAAACTCAAGGCAATATAAATAATCATCTAACTTAATGCCTAGTACTGTGCATGTTACCTCATATCTGGTCACAAATTGTAACTAGTATTTAGCTGAGATTCTTGAGACAATCGCTCAGGAACTACTCAAAAAGAAAATAATTGGTAATTTGAGTAGTTTAGATAGTCTTACTTTCCTGGAGACAGTCCAGATAGTCTCTTATGGCCCAACATGATGATGCAATAGCATTTTATATGAAATATACAGGCTGATTTCAAAAAGCAAGGCATAATTATTGTTTTGGTGACTTTCATCTTTTATTTGAAGACATGGAGTTAAACTGTGAGTAAATCTGTTACCTGCCAATTGAACCACACATAACTGAGTGAAACGGAGTGAGGATTGAATGAGACAGGATAATTTGTCAGTTTTTCCAGAAAAGCAGCAAGGTATGGATGAGAGGCAGTTGGTCAAATGACATTTTATGGGATAACTTTCAATAATGGTGGCTCATTTGTAGAAAGCTCCAATATTAAAGACTTATGTTTTTCATCTCTCTTTTCATCTTAGCAGATCACTAGAGATATTTGATTTTTTTCTCATTCCAAAGTGTAATCACTAAGTAAAACTGAGGAATCTTTTGGTATACAATTTGAACTGTCTGGGAGGCATTTTGAAATATTTTTATAGTGTTTATTCCCAAAGCATCTAATGTACTTTAATGGTTAATAAATCACATTCACCTGGAAGGATGTATAAAGCAGTATTCCCTCTACAAAAGCTCAAAATTTGCTTTATTTGTCTATACCAACCACTTTTCACTAAGAGATTAGTGGTATTTCACTGGCTTTCCAGTAAATGTTCTCTCTACAGATTATGTCTTCAGCAACGATATAATTTTATATGTCTCACAGCAGAAACATCAGTCCAATAGTTTTTTTTTCTTTAACTGAAACATATTTTAAACTACAGAACATTTTAAAGGTGCATTTACACTGGTGAGTATTTTATATTATGCAAGGAAATGTATGCGTTTCCTTAGCATTCAAGATACATAGAAGGTTAACTACTTGTTTTCTCAAATATATTTTTCTCTCCTGCTACAACATCCTTCCTCATACACTGTAGCCTGAAGTTTGGAGAGCATACTTCATTTTATAAAGTTATTGTTAAGAAATCTAGATGCATAAATTAGAGCCTTTCAAAGAATTTGATTTTATAATGTTATTAGCTTAAAAATAATTCGTATTCCAATTGAATGTGGCAGGGGTCTTGACTCTAAACTTTAGTTTTTGTTCCTATTGCTTAATGGTAAATGATGTGACAGAACATTAATGAAAGAGCCCTGGACTTAGTGGAATCAGGTCCAGTCTTACAAAATTGTATAATCACTATAGACATTATTTTTGATATTCAAATTATTAAAATAGTGTGAAGGATGGAAGTAGGTTAGCTCCATGAAAGTACCAGTTCTTAAGGGAAACCTCACTACAGTTCTAAGGCAGTTCTGGACTAGTTACCTGGAATTTCACCAGGTCTTTGGAGACGGAAGAGAAAGAAAAGTTTCAGGTGTCACATGAGGCTAAGAATATAAAACATTTTTCCCCATACCAATCCACCTCTGAACATCCTCTGAGAAAACTGATTGTGTCTATTTTCAATAAAAGATAACATTTGGAGAAAGAATAGTCTCCTATTGCAGCCTGAGAACACTTGCTATCTGGCAAGGTCTGAACCAGTTGCATAGGTAAAGAAAAAGGCAAGAATCTGAGCTCTGGATGAACTCCAGCTCTTTTGTTTTTGTCAAGTAAAGACTCTAGCACAATTGGCATTAGCAGAGAGAAATGGAAGGATCTGTTCTGTCTACTCAAATTCTGACTATCTTTAACCTGTGGTTACCAAGCGGTGGTTAGCAACAGCATCTAGCAATGTGTTCTAGTCTGATAGATGGCCAGTGCTTCTCAGATACTGATGTGTGATGTGTATGTGACACACCATCTGGCAATCTTGTTAAAATGCTGGTATCAATGATTCCTTGTATTCGGGATAAAGTTCTACATTTCTAAAAAATTCTCAAGTGATGTTAATGTTGTTGACCCAAGAGCCAAACTTTGTGCAGTAAGGTGTGGTAGACAGATTTATGTCCTGCAAGAAGATTCTAGGCCATGATCCTAAGCACTATGAGTATGTTATCTCATATAGTGTGGCTGTTAATTGTGGGGTCAACTTGATTGGCTTACGGACTGCACAGTGGATTAGTAAATCACACTTTGCATGCACCTGGGTGGACCATGGAGAACACTGGGTAATAAATACGGTCTCTGGCCCCTTTCCCTGCTGGTGCTGCATCCCTGCTCTGCTTCCCAATTGCCATGCATTGAGCAGCCTGGCTTCTACCATGTGGTTTCTACTTTGGATTCAGATCATGCACTGAACCCCCGAAATCATGAGCCAAGTTAAACCTCTCTTCCTTTAAGCTGTGGGTGTTGTGTAATATGTGTGTCTCTGTGATAGGAAAGGTGGCAAAAGGGACTTTGAAGATCTAAATAGGTTTATTAATCCACTGACCTTGATATAAGAAGTGTCTCCTGGGTCACCTGAGTAGGTCCACTGGAATTACCCTTATCACAGAGCTGAGGAAGGGAGAAGTCAGAGGATTGATGTGAGGGAAGGACTTGGTGTACTGCTACTGGCTTGGCGATGGAAGGGCCCTATGGAAAGTGAGGGGCAACTGAGTGTTGTTGAAGTCCTGAATGATCTTGGGTGTAGATTCTTTTCCAGCATGTTCAGTAAAGGATACAGCCTTCGTTGCATTTTGATTTTGGCTTCCTGAGACCAAGAAAATCCATGTGAACTATTTGATATCCAGACTTTTAATCCACATAAACTTAAGGTGACAAATGGTATTGGTTTAAACTGCTAAGTTCAAAGTACTTTATTACAGCAGCAGAAGTAATTTATTACAGCAGAAAACTAGTATGTGAGGTAATTTAGAGCATGCAGCATCTGGGAGAGAGATGATCACCTAGTATTAGCAGGGTGAATTTGAGCTTCAGATTCAGGGTAAATGTGAGTACAAACAGGGCAGGTCCTAGGAGAACAAAGCTGTTCTCACAACAGAGAGATAGAGCCTTGGAGTCCTGTTGAAATAGAATATTAAAAGAGATGGGAAACCAAGCAGAATGGGACTTATAGGTCACAAGTGATATAGATAGGTTACAAGTAATATAAACATAGTGGGAGACAATTCCCCATGTGGCACTTGCACTTCTGTACTCTAATGATTGAAAATACTGACAACAATTATTGCAGATGATCTTTCCAAGATGTTTGTTCAGTGAAGAGCTTTGAAGATGGACATAGATTCCTGCATCCTCTAAAGCACAGACAAGTGTATTTACCATCTAGCATAATAAAGATAATATTTCCCTCTAATAATATTTCCTTTTAGCATAATGCAGATAATAATAAAAGTTGACAAGTTCATTTGTTGCCTATTATAAAAATATTATTCTTTAGCTTTTCTCATCTATGTGCAAACCCACTGTGTTTTTGGCAATATCCCTGGGTTTCTTGGTATTATACCCTGGACCTTGGATGGGGGTGGGGGATACAATGTAAATGTGAAAATTCTTTTGCTGTTTTATTAATAATAAAGCCCTTTGTGTATGACCTAGAAATTTTATTTTTTTTCTACCAGTACCCATGAAGGTGAGGCAGGCTAGCCTGTCAGCTTGCAAATATGTTAAGCTCACAGAGTCTTCAAATTCCTGATTATGTATGAATATATATGTGTGTGTGCATGAGCATAGGCTAAAAATTTCATTTTTTAAATCTATCAGCAAGTAAGAAAGTTGAAGATGTACTCATTACTGGGCAGTCTAAGGTTTTTTTAGTACATGTGTTCAGTTGGTTTTTTGGCTCTACTGCTAGAGTGGTTATAGAGAATGCTCCCAGTAAAGAAATATCACATGCCCATGGCAAAAATCCAGAAATTTTCCTGAAATAAACAGCTATGCTTAATGCTTTTGATATTTAGCTTATTTCCATAGTTTGTACTTTAAAGTAACTTACATATTTTCCCAAATACAGGATCATTTTATATGCGAGGGATATTTTCTTTACACTTTTCCTATTGAATGTTTTAAAAGTATCTCTGCCTCATTTAAATAATAATGGTAGTAATGATGATGAGCTAAGTTCTTGATTGAAATTTTTTTCTTATAAAACACATTCTCAAATTTTGGATTTGAGGTTTTGTAAATATTGAAGAGGTAATTATCCTCAACAATTTATAGGAAGATCTAATTTTGTAGGAGGATATTAGTAAATAGTATCTCATTGAAACCACGGAAGTTTAGTTTATTGGTATCGATGGTCCTTTCTAGGGAGATTGGGACATTCTGTAAATTGAAATAGCCACATTCTCATATTTTAGATGCATCAAGGAGGAGCATTAAGTAAAAGTGTAAGCCAAACACACTTGATGAGTTTCATTTTCCAAAAAATGTATTGCTCAGAGGCTAGGAATGTTTTTGTTTCCAAAGCTTATTTGGTAACAGATATCACTTGATAGTCTTCTAGATCAAGCTTGTCTTTTTGTTGATTCTGACTACTGAATATTCATTGTGCTACCAAGACAGATTAAATATCTGCATGCAGAACTGTTCAGATTTTATAAAAAGACTATAAGGGTGTTGTTTTTTTGTTTTTAACTACCACTCTTTCTCCATCTGCTTTCATAGGTTTCTGCCAAGTGGAAGAAACTAGGCCAAACACTACCATTTTTTAAAATTTTGTGTTTGTTTCCAGTGGCAAGTAACTAAGTAACTAAATAATGAGGTGTTATTCCTATTTGCTGAGGAAGATTATTCCCTGGTGAACCTGATTGGAGTTACGGGGTGATGTTGAGGGAGAAGATGGAAGAGACTAATTCCATTTACCACACAAAAAAGATGAACGTGGGAGGTGCTGGTTATGTTACATAACTGAATTGTGGAAATTGCCTCCCAAGCTACATATATATCACATTGTTTATCCTAAACACACGCAGCTGTATTCTGTAAATCACACTTTCTTAAAACTGGAAAATAAATTTAGAAAGACCTGTCTTTATTGTCATGTAAGCAGGGGTCCTATTAACTGTTTTCAATTCAAAATTTTATTACAAATTCTATTATCATCCTATTTTTTTTAACACTGGCTATATTTGAAACACTTTAAATTAAATGATATTGTCCCTTTTAGAACAAAAAAATCAGTAAGTTTTCTGCCAAGAGCTCTTCTTATTCAGCAGAGATTGACACCAAGTCTTCCTTGCTGTGGTGGCACAGAGCTGATTTTGGTATTTTGAGTCCAGCCCTCAAGTAAGATCATCTGGCTTGTCTAGCAGATCATTGTCAAAATGAGTTTGTTTTTGCTATTGTTTAATATGTTCGTTGAGGACAGCTCATTACTATTTCCAGATTAATAAAGATCTATTTAGGAAATTAATAAAAGTTCAATGAAGTGATTTGAAAGGGGAAAAAATCTCTAAGAAAAATGCTTTCTCTTGTTTTTGTAGTTTTTTTAAAAAAAATTATTTTAGAGAGAATAAAACCAAGCAAAATAAAACAGAATAAAGCCAATCAAAACAAGACAGTGTAAGTAATGCAAGATTTCAAAACAAGGTAATAGGAAATCACCAATGGTTATCATAATGCCTCCTGTTGTCTTCAATAGCTACCCATACATAGTAAAATCAAACAAAACAGAAACAGAATAGAACCAATAGAAACAAAACAATGAACACAATGCAGGACTTCAAAACAAGATAACAGTAAATCAAAAATGGCTACCATAATATATCTTGTTATCTTCCAAATAGCTGCCCATGCCATCAGATACAACATAATCAAACAAGATAAAACAGAATAAAACCCAACAAAACAAAACAGTGATAATGATACAGGATTTTGAAATAAGATAATAGGGAATCAACAATGGCCACCACCTTGAGAAGGAGATTCCCCTATATGTACTACATTGCGTATTGTTATCCTCTGAATAGATGATCAGACTACTGGCTTTAGGCCTGCAGTCAGTAAAAGACTAAACACTACAAGCATTATGTTGTATTTTACCTCATTATCTGTCATCACAGCCTGTATTTCTCCAGATCAGCCAGTTGATTATGGTGGGGTGAGTGGAGGATAAAGTTGGTTTTTCTCTCCCTGCCCACGTGCTGGAAGGGGCTGGCGTCTAGCTCTCCCCCATCAGCCGTACATGGTGCTGACTCACAGGAGCTCTTAGCTTCTTGCTGACTTCTTGTTTCCCCCTGCTGCCATCAGAGAATGGTCTTTGTGGTTTTGTTTTATTTGCAGTAAAGGCTGAAGCCAGGGTCTTTATATGGAGTTACATCTCTAGCCAGCCCTTTTTGTTCTTTTAATTTTAAGGTAGGGTCTTTCTAAGTCACTATATTGCCCAGATTAGGCTTGTATTTATGATTACCCTGTCTCAGCCTCCCAGAGTGGTGGGATTACAGGGCTGCTCCACTATGTCTGGCTTATTTCTATTTTGACAGTGTCAGAGCTTGGTTTGTGGTCAGTGTCCCTTCTCCCCTTTGTTTCTTTTTGGGTTAGTGAAGTGCTGTGATTTGAGGCTGGAAATTGTCTCAGCTGATGAGATATCATTTTAATATTAAGAATTTTGCTCTCTTGTTTTCTCTGTTGTAATGTTTATGCTTGATTTGTTTTGTTACTGTTGGAAATCTAATTTGACACGTTACTGAGAATGTGGCAGTGATACTGTTGTTCGTTTGACACCCACTAGATTATTAAAGGATGATTTTATTTTGCAAATTATGGTTTATATAATATTTCTATAAGTGATAATTCTTATGAAATTATGGAAGTAAGTCCTGAATAACCAAGGCACAGAATTTTGTGCCTTTGTTGGTGTCTGATATTTCTTAGTGGTCCAGTTAAATAAAAGCCATAAAATCTTATCTGTCACACTATTTCTACATATAACATAATTTGTAAAAACCAATAAAAAGAGCATTTTTTTCACAAGGAGGATGTTCTGTCTTATGACAGTTTTTAGGAGAGTGACCGTAGATTAAAAGTCCAAAGCCCTTTTACTTTTGAAACACTAGAGTGAGATGAGAGTTGATAATGTCAGGAAAATTGCTCCACAAATGGTTTTTATATATCCTATCCCTTATCCAGGATATTTTCTGCACTGCTTTAGTTTGAGGGGAGCATCCATAATAATTTCTTTGATTAATTTAGGAAAACTTAAGTGGTGTACAAAATGCTGTGCAAATCCTCATTTAGTACCTTGTTGATGGATTTTCTTCTCCTGTAATGTGATCCAACACCAAGTATCCTAGGCATACACCGGATCTTGTCTGCTTCAATCCACATTAAAGTAACTGTCACCCTCTGTAGCCCTTACTTTCCTTGAAAGAAGGTCTTTACTTTACCTCTTATTCTTTCTTTAGTCCTTTCATGTGTGTGTGTTTGACTTTGATAGTGTAAACTCTGTGGGAACAGGAGACATACCTTCTGAGACGTGGAAACCCTGAGATATTAGGAAACCATCTTATTGAGTGGGAGGGGCATCCCAAGGACCAGCCCATTCTGGTCCCCACCACACTGTGATCTTAGGTTCCTCATGTCTCTGACTTCCTTTCTGGGAAGGTCCAGTGTCTGTTCTTTAGAGAGGAGGAGTTGAAAGAATATTAACTGAGGAAATGAGATAACGGATGACATGTGGATTTCCGTTTGATAAGTTGATTTAGGTGAGCCAGTCTGTTAAAGAAGTTCATCAACATGACCTAACACCTGCCTGAAATGGAGAAGACGGGAGTGGTGATCATGCAAGTGTAGTGGGAGCTAACCATACAGGGCATTGGAAACTAGGGGATAAAGTAAGATGGCATTTCTGTTTAAGACAGGACACCATGTAGGCAATCATGCTAAATGGGAGATGGAAACTCTGACATTTTAGCTTCTTAGTCCCATACCTGGACCAGGATTTTAAAAATTAAGCTTTAAGAGTCTGACCCCTTTGGTTACCAGCAAAACTTTTATAGATATAGTTGGGGAAAACCAGCCAGAAGAACCCAAAGCTGTGGATTAAGCACAGAGCTAAACAGGTTGTCTGTGAGGTGAAATAGCTCGCTCTGGGATACAGGATCAAGAAACACTTCTTCCGGAGTGTTCGGGCCATGTTCCTTGCCAGGTGAGCTGTGTATCCTACTTGGAGCTTTCTTCTCTGTAAGGCTGTGTTTGCATTGATTCCAACACTGGGTTGGTGAGTACAGACTCAGCGGTCTTCCCTGACATGGTTATTGGGTGAGGCAGGGGGCCATGGAAAGGCTTACTGATTTTTCAATTTTTGTGTAGCTTGTTGGTATCATCTCATCAATGCCGATTTTAGCAGCGATGGGGTTTTTGAGTAAACTTCTGGGTCTTTTGATTGTGAAAAATACATTTAAGTGTGTATGACAGAAATTACTGTGGCCTAGGGATCAAGGGGCAGCAACTCTGGCTTTTGACTTTGGCTTAGCAGAGATTGGTTATGGGCTG
Organism: Dolichotis patagonum; assembly: GCA_004027295.1. Lineage (NCBI taxonomy): Eukaryota > Metazoa > Chordata > Mammalia > Rodentia > Caviidae > Dolichotis > Dolichotis patagonum. The sequence goes on from PVJX010022489.1 coordinate 29,545, forward strand.
TGTTAGCAAAACTTGAATTGGTTAGATGTAAGCTAGTATTTTTCTTTTTGTGAAAAAGAGTCAGATGTCTTTTTGACTTGGAAAACATTTGATGTCCTAAAAATTTCTCAGGAGTTAGTAGCTACTTGAGTTATTTTCAAAATTGTGCTGAAAGATTTTGGAGAAAGGTAATATAATGGAACTATATGAATGTAATGTCTTGAAATAAAGTCCTTAACTCCATTAAAGGTTATATTTTCCTTTTCCCATCTACATATTGATTTTTTTTTAAATTTTATTTTAAAGAGACTAAAACAAAAGAGGGCAGAACAGAGCAGATCAGAACAGGACAACATAGGCAACATAGTACTTTACATTAAGACAACCAGACATTAACAGTAGCTATCACACTATCTCTTTCTCTGCTATAGTTGAGCATAGTTTCAAATACAATAATATCAAACATAACACAATAGTATAAAGCCATGCATATAGTGAAAGAATTACAGGGATTTCTGAACCGAATAACAGAAAATGATCAATGGGTACTATAATATCTCATTTTTGATAAAAAAATGTTGTTTAAATTATCACACATATTCAAATCCCAATAAAACACAATGTGATAGATAGAACCAATGGTAGTAGAAGAATAGAAGCATGGTAGGACTTCTAACAAAGATGATATTAAATCAGCAATAGCTGTCATAATGTTTTGTTTTCTTCAAAACAGCTGTTCATACCATCACGCATGATATAGTCAAGCAAAACAGAATAAAACCATTCCAACTGATGAATGAAAACATTGAAAGGCTTCATAGCTATGAGATGTGGACTCATGCTTACCATAAAATCTTATATACTCTCATCAACACTCATACTAGGGAAACTATATGGTATTTACACATGTCAGTTTGGTTTATTTCGCTTGAGAATGGTCTCAAGTCGTGTCCATTTATTTATAAATATCTCGATGTGATCATTCTTTATAGCTGAGTAGTACTCCATTGTATAAAAATGCCACAACTTTTTTATCCATTCCTCAGTTGATGGGCACTTAGGTTGTTTCCAAGATCTGGCTATTACAAATTGTGCTGCTATAAATATGGGTGCACATATATCACTGTGG
>PVJX010022490.1:0-30503 GCA_004027295.1 Dolichotis patagonum
CAATGTTTGCTCTTCCTATCCATGAACAGGGATGTCTTTCCATTTTCTGAGGTCCTCTTCGATTTCTTTTTTCAGGGTATTATAATTTTCCTTGTATAGCTCTTTTACTTCTTTCATGAGATTAATTCCTAAGTATTTCATTTTTTTGGATGCTAGTGTGAAGGGTGTGGCTTCTCTTAGCTCTCTTTCAGTATTTTTGTTGTTAGTGTATAGGAATGCTATTGATTTTTGAGTATCGACTTTGTATCCAGCTACATTGCTGAATTTATTTATTATATCTAGGAGTTTTTCAATGGAGTTTTGGGGGTCTTCTATGTAAAGTATCATGTCATCTGCAAATAATGATAATTTAACTTCCTCTTTTCCTATCTTGACTCCTTTTATTTCTCTCTCTTGTCTAATTGCTCTGGCTGGTATTTCCAGTACTATGTTGAATAGGAGCAGTGACAGGGGACATCCTTGTCTTGTACCTGATTTTAAGGTAAAGGCTTTCCGGTTTGGCCATTTAATATGATGCTGGCTGTAGGTTTGTCATAGATGACCTTTATCATATTGAGGTAAAGACCATCTATTCCAATTCTCTGTAAGGTTCTTATCATGAATGAGTGTTGGACCTTATCAAAAGCTTTTTCTGCTTCTATAGAGATGATCATGTGGTTCTTACTTTTGGCTCTATTGATATGGCAAATTACATTTATTGATTTACGTATGTTGAACCATCCCTGCATTCCTGGGATGAATCTCACTTGGTCAGGGTGAATAATCTTCTTGATGATTTGCTGCATCCTCTTTGCTAATATTTTATTGAGAATATTTGCATCTATGTTCATTAGGGAGATTGGCCTATAGTTCTCTTTTTTAGTTGGGTCTTTCTCAGGTTTTGGTACTAGAGTAATATTTGCTTCCAGGAATGACTTAGGAAGAATTGCTTCCCTTTCAATTTCATTGAAGAGTTTGAGGAGTGTTGGCCTTAAGTCTTCTTTGTATTTCTTGTAGAATTCTGCAGTGTATCCATCTGGGCCTGGGCTCTTCTTTGTTGGAAAGGTCTTAATTACATTTTCAATTTCATTAATAGAAATTGGGTTATTCAGCAGTTTTACATCTTCCTGATCCAGCTTTGGTAGTTCATATGTATCTAGGAATCTGTCTATTTCTTCAGTGTTATCAAACCTATGAGAGTAGAGCTTTTCAAAATAGGTGTTGATGATCTTCTGTATTTCCACAGAGTCTGTAGTAATTTCACCTTTTTCATTCCTTATTGCATGAATTTGAGTTTTTTTCTTTCCTTTTTAAATAAGGTTGGCCAGGGGCTTATCAATTTTATTTATTCTTTCAAAGAACCAACTCTTTGATTCATTGATCCTTTGTACTGTTTTCTTAGTCTCTATTGCATTAATTTCTGCTCTAATTCTTATAATTTCTTCCTTTCTTTTGGCTTTGGGCTTGGCTTGCTCTTCATTTTCTAGATGTTTGAGTTGTAGCATCAGGTTGTTTATTTGTGTGTGTTCTGTCTTCCTGATGTGGGAACTCAGTGCAATAAATTTTCCTATGAGGACTGCTTTCATTGCATCCCACCAATTCCGGTAAGTTGTGTTTGTATTTTCATTTGCTTGTAGATATTGTTTAATTTCTTCTTTAATTTCCTCTGTGACCCACTGATTGCTCAAGAGTGTATTACTCAGTTTCCATGTGTTTGTGAGGTTTTTGCAGTTGCTTTTATCGTTAATTTCTAGTTTCATTGCACTATGATCCGATAGCATGCATGGGATAATTTCAATTCTTTTGCATTTACTTAAATATGTTCTGTGGGCTAGTATATGGTGTATTTTAGAGAATGTCCCATGTACTGCTGAGAAGAATGTATATTCTGATGTTGTTGGATGGAAAACTCTATATACATCTATCAAGTCCATTTGTTCACAGGTGTGATTCAGTTCTGTTATTTCTTTGCTGATTTTCTGTCTAATTGATCTGTCCCTCTGTGTCAATGGCATGTTAAAATCTCCTGTTATAATTGTGTTGTTGCTTATTTGACTTTTCATTTCTGTTAATATTTGCTTTGTGTAGCTGGGTGCTCTGGAATTTGGTGCATATATATTTAAGATTGTTATCTCTTCCTTTTGAAGTTTTCCCTTAACTAGTATGTAGTGACCTTCTTTATCTCTTTGGATCATTCTTCGTTTGAAGTTCACATTGTCTGCAAACAGGATTGCCACTCCTGCCTTTTTTTTGGTTTCCTGTTGTGTGAAGTACTGTTTTACATCCTTTGACTTTCAGTCTATGGGTTTCCTTTTGTGTAAGATGGATTTCTTGTAGACAGCATATGGTTGGATGTTGTTTCTTGATCCATTCTGCCGGCCTGTTTCTTTTGATTGGTGAGTTAAGGCCATTTACATTAATGGTTATAACTGTTATATATTGGTTTATTGTTGACATGTTATCTTTCTGCTGTTGTATCTTTAGCTTTCCATTCTATTTAATTATCTACCTTGCTTGTTGGGTTTATCCTACGTGTATCTAGAATATCTTTCAGTATTCCTGTGGTCATGAAATTTTTCAGCTGTTCTTTGTCATGGAAGTATCTTATTTCTCCATCCATTTTGAAGGACAGTTTTGCAGGGTACATCAGTCTGGGTTGGAAGTGGTTTTCCTTTAGGATCTGAAATAATTCACTCCATGGTCTTCTTGACTTCATTGTTTGTGTTGAGAAGTCTGCTGTGATTCTGATAGTTTTTCCTTTATAGGTGATCTGCCTTTTCTCTCTAACAGCTTTTAGTAGTCTGTTCTTATGGTGGGTTTCTGGGATGGTGATTATTATGTGTCTGGGTGTAGTTTTATTTTGGTTATGGCTATTTGGAGTTCTATATGCTTCACTAATCCAGATGTCTGTTTCTCTTCTCATGTTCGGGAAGTTTTCAGCTATTACTTCTGTAAATATCCTCTTGATATCATTTTGGCTGTTCCCTTCTTTTTCTTTTATCCCTATTAATCTTATGTTATTTTTCTTTGCATCATCTTGCAGCTGTTGAATTGTTATTTCCTGATTCTTTGTTATTTTTAAAAGGTCTTTCCTTTCCTGTTCACTAGCTGCAATCTTATCTTTGAGGTCTGAAATTCTATCTTCAGTTTCATTGAGGCAGTTTTTACAGCTTTCAATAGAATTTTTGATTTCCTGTATATCTCTTTGAATCTGCTTTATGCATTCTGTTTGTTTTTTATAGTGTTCATTCAGGGATTCTATCTGTTTGCTTTGTTCCTCTAATTTTTTAGCTGTGTCTTCACTAGATGTGTTCACTATTTCTTTCACCACTTTTATCATTTCTTCTTTTACCTGAGCAATTATTTCTAATTTGAATTTCTCCATGGTTTCCCCTAGTTGCTTCTTTATTTCAGTTGATATCATTTCAGTCATTTCAGGTGTATGGCTTCTATTTTCTTCTATGTACATGGCTCCCAGGCTTTCTTGGGATGGGCTAGTCATTTGAGCCTGCCTTTTCCTTTTGTCATTTTTCTTTATTTCCTTGGTTTGAGTGGTGTTCCAAAGCTTCCTCTGGGTGTGTTGCAAATCTCCTGCACCCTCAGCTTCTGGAGCAGTCTCAGCTCCTCTGCAGGTACTTGGCCCCCTAAATTTAGAGGCAGAAGCAGGGTTTGGAGAACTGGGGCTAGAGAAACCTCTGGGGCACAATCCCCTGTCCTAGGGGTGTGAATATGAACTCAGCAGCTGGCAGTGCTGGTTGTAAGCTGTCTCCAGGCCAGCCCAATTGAGCCCAGAGTCCTCGAGCAAGGTTCCTGCCTCCTGGACTGAAACAAGGCCACTGAGCATGGTTGACTGAGGCCCTGCAATTTGCTGGACCCAGTCCAGCGTCCCGGTAACTCCCCAGGAATTCAAAAGCCCGATCTTTGTATACTTATGATTCAATCTCAAGGAATAATCAGCATAGTTGTACAATGACTATACTGCATGAATAGAGAATTTTATCCATTATTATGTTTTTGAGAAATATTGCATTCAAGTATATTGATGGTAATGGATAAATTAAAATGAACTCAGTATTAAATGAGTGACCCATAAAAGAGAACGAGCATATTTTCTTACACCTAGTTCTATTGCTTTTATATCATGAAGAAGAAATCAGACATTCAGCCGCAGGATCTCTTTCTTTAAATTTGAGTTTTACAAAGAGTATGTAGAATGCTTGAAGGTCACTGCCGATGAACAGCCTGGAATCAGGGCATTAATATTCACAAGACATGCCTGTGTTAAGTGACATGATTGTAAAATACTCCAGGAGCCCACACTCTAGTGCATTCTGGGATTTATTTCCAATAAAATCCCATTAAAACAGGGAGATTACTGTCACTACTAACAACTTCTTATATTTCATCTCACTATACTTTTATGAAATAATGAATTCAATGTATATAAACCTCTCTCTCTTTGAGAGCTGATTATATTTTCTGCATTTAATTTTTTCCTTTTGTGCTAGTTACTTAGAAATTTTACACCCAGTGTTAGATAACTTCCCTTTAAGATATTTTCAAATCTTTTTCACTAATAACTTCAGCAATGAAGCAGTTTCTATTGGCTTCTCCTAGGGAAAGATGAAACTTTAAGAACAGATTTGATTTTGCCCTCTCTGAATTCCCAGAGCATTTTTTTTACTAAAATCTGTAATTGTACACCAAGATTTCTATTTTCCATCATCTTCTTCAGAAACAATTTCTAAATATGACTCTAAAAATTTTCATCACTCTAAAAATGTATTTTACATTTCATGTCTTCCTTTTCTTAAAGTTCTTTATTCTGATTTGGATAGCTTATGTTCCTGAATGAAAGTCTGAAGAGGGTATTACACAGTCACATTCATAGTTGCAGGAATTTCACAAATTCCCGATCAGTGTATTCACCTGAGGGTCCAGGTAAGATTGGGATTCTTCCCAGTTACTGCTGTATTTCTAGTTGTCTTCTATTCATCTTCATTTTTTTTCTTCTGTTTGAAAGAATTTTAGCGGGAACAGCACAGACAAAAATAAATTCACTTTTCCCTCTGGTTAGTTTTCCCTCTGCCTCTGGTAACTAGCGAGAGATTGTTGCTTTCCTTTACTGCTTGGGATTATTATATTTCCTGCAAGATTTAGTTAAAATATCCCATCTCTGGTAGAACTCTTCTTTTAGAGGCATAGAAAAATTTCTATCACATTGGTTAATTATTTCAGTGTGAAACTGAGAGTGAGAGATTTTAAGAATGTGGCTATGGGATGAAAAATTTATTCTGGAATTGTTTGTTTCATGTATAGTGACTACAGTTCTACCTTCTCCTATTTCCAAATAAAAACCATGAATTATGAGTGCTTAGGGGGTCAAAGTCTCCATGCACTCTGAGAGTGCCTCAAATACCCCAGAACATGGGCAAACTATTTTTAAAGTAGCTTGTGAGCATCAGAACTGGGATACACCTCACATTAGTATTTAATAAATATTTGTTGAAAGCATGTGTTCTGAGTAGCTGCAGTGGGTTGGAGTGTGCCCCAAAATTTCCTACGCTGAGAAAATACCAGTGCGGGGCAAATATCTCAGTTCATCGTGTTCTCTTGTTGATAGCTATCTGATTAAATTTCCAAGTGTTTTCTTAATTTCATAATGATTCTAAATCCAACATTTCATGTGTGTAAGTATAATATAAGCATTATTTTATATTTATTTGGTACAATGGTCCTAAATAAACAAGTTACTTGTGTTCAGAATTAGTATGAACTCCTAATCATTTAAATATCTTTCAACACCCAGAAAGTGTTTTTACTGATTGCATTGGAGGAGAAACATTTGCAAAGTTCTAAAGGTCTCTAGAAAGCATTGATATTTAATATGTAGCCTGGAAGTCTCTGGGCACACAAACTGTCTTTCAAATCAGAGCTTTTTAGGCAGTACAAAGCTCCTTCCAAATAAAGTACCATTGCATCTAATGGAAGACTGTTACAGAACACAGTGATGTAACTGGTGCTTGTCTAATTCGTTCTAAATGCATCTTCTTGTTTGTGAGAGAGATTCAAATGGGAAAGGGACAAAGCTACGGTATTAAAAGGTTGACCAGCTGAATATTTTTGTTCTGAGCCTATTTGTTTCTCATTCTCAGAGACTATGTGAATACTGTGTATAGTCCAGAAAAATGGTACAGGAGATTACACATAGCACTAAGACTTCTGGTAAGGCTTCTTTACAGTCACACAGAGTTTTAGATTTTTTCAGTAAATGTTAGTTTGGAGGCCAGGAGCTGCTGAAGCTCGGTGAAGTGTATTCTGGGAGACAGCACCCCACCTACGGTTATCACTGTAACAAATGCAACAGTGATGTGATTGCAAATTCTGAGCTGGCAAGTTTGAGGATATTTGCCAATTTATTTTTCTTCTCTTTTTCGCTGTAACTCCTGTTTACTGCAGATTTTAAATAAGAAGAGCCATTCGTCATATGAAGGGATGAGTGCTAAGATGTAGTGGGACCATCCTGGGCCACAGACACAGCTGCCAGTCTGCATACTCACTGCAGGGCTACCCTTGCAGGTACCCTGAGAAAGAATTGGGGTATGGGTATGCCCTGTTATTTCCCATGGATTGGACCCTACATCTCTCCTGGCCTTTTACTTTACTTTGTCCTATCAAGGTGAGTTTTGATGTCTCTTTTTACTCTTTCATTTTAAAGTCTAGATTTATGCAGGTGAAAAGGCCTGTTTCTATTTCCCTTTTGTCAAGAGCCTTATGAGATAAGAAAAAAAAAAAGAAGAGAGTGAGACAGAGAGAGAGAGAGAAAGATCCTTACCAAACATAATTGTTTGGAAACCTTACCTTCTCTTTTTCTGGCATCCAAAAAATGAAAGTCACCTCCAGACCCAAGGTATCAGAGTGACCAGATGCAATGAGAAAGAGAAAGGTAATAGAAAACATGCTGTATGTGGATGAATTCCAAGAGGAACAGAGTTCTACAAGAAATTGTTTCCCCGAAGGCCTTTTTGCTAAGTATTTATGGCCTGCACTAGTTCAGGTATGTGCCCTTGATGACTTTTGTCCCCAGGGTGTACATCTGAGCTTCAGCTCTTGGGGGGGAAAGTGGAACGGGGGTAAGGCAGGGAGCTGAAGTCAGCGGAGAGGTTCAGACACTCACTCAGTGGTCCAACTGAATGTGCAGAACACGTATTCAGTATTACATCACCTATACTTTTATTGTAAATACTTACATTCTTTAAATACATATAGTAGGATGTATGCATTTACATTAATATATCCCCTCGGAGCAGAAAAGTTTCTTCAACCTAAATTTTAAAAAGCAGAGAGTCTCCTACGAATAATATTTATTTGGGAAAAGCAGAGCATGGCAATTGGGAATGTGCATGCCCTAATAAACCATGAGCATATTTACAGAGGTTAAGGCAAAGAGAATTTCTAAAGAGAAAAATGACGCTATGTTGAAACAATGCTCCCTGATCACAGTGATTGATAACATGGGTGATTGCTCTGAGGTTTAACAGTTGCCAGCCAGAAATGCTTGCAGAAGTGCTCTTGGTGTAAGGTTGTGGGGGGAGCTTGTGCAAAGTTGGAGTCTGACAGTCTTTTCTTCTTTTATTTCTGTTTTTTGTGGTACTGGGGATTGAACCCAGGGCCTTATGCAAGCTCAGCAAGAGCTCTGCCCCTCAATCACATCCTCAGCTTGTGACAGAGTCTTGTGACAGTTACTCTTTGACAATAGCATGTAAGAGTGCATTCATGATTTCCGCTGTTTAATTTTTTTTGTTAGAATTGACACAGGGATTTCATTTTAACTTGTCAAAGTTAGGGTTGTTTCTTTCATATTTCCTATACCAGCAGTACTTTAGTATTTTAAAAATCCTGTTCAGGAATCCAGCTCCACTGGTTAAATGCTTCAGCTGTTCTGTGAACCAACTAGAGAATTCATTAACTTGAAAGAGGGAAGTTAGAAGTACTTCTGCAGTGCTAAATTAAGTCATGTGAAAGCCATGTAGATTGGGTAGAAATAATGAACAGGCATCTCCAGAAAGAGATTTGAAAATGTGAAGAGGCCAATAATCCAACACCCTTTGAAAAGTGCTTTACTTCTAGCACCCTCTTGTACCTCATCTCCACAACTTGATGGGTGATTCCATTGCCTGTCCTTCCCAGAAATGTGATGGTCCCCACTGCTAAAGGACCATTGCATCTGCCTTGGGACGCCTTTTTCTGTTTTAAATCCAACATCATCATCTGAATGCCTAAAGGTCAGTAAGGTGGACTTCACAGAACAATCACAATAACCTAAATGCCTGTATAATCACTTTTGTGACTGCTGGTCATTGATATGTGTTTAAGTAACAGAATTCGGTCTAAGATTTAATTGTATACATAATACACCATTCAGGTCACCGGGTACATGATTCCCATTTCCCTCTGTTATTGGTAGAGGCTTCTGCAGTTTACCAAATGGACCAGATAGTTGTGAAGCTCAGGCTAACTTTAAGCCACTCTTCACTACTGAAAAGACCACTGATAAAATAGGGTTTAGTGTAGTGAAAGCCATCAAAGGTCATGAGGGTTTTATGCAAATTATTACTAAGTTCTGTATGAACGCGTTACTTCTAAACATGACTTTGACTTAAAGTTCAGTGAATTTGTACCTGAGATTGTTCTATCTCTTGATCTAGAGGCAGTAAAAGTTCATTGTGTTACAGTAGTCTTTTACTATAGTAAACAAGAAAATCTGGAAAATGACTTTCTTTGTTCTTAGAAATAATGTTTTCCTTCTAAAATAACTGAGGGTATGGGTTGATTTTAGAGACTCTAGGTTTTAATTCCTGTAGCCACTTACTAACATTTAGTTCTAGAAATGAATTAGGACAAAGTTCAAAGATAACAATTTCACCAAGTGGGAGTAGAGCAAGGCCTAGGAAAATGGCGTTGCTCTGCCCTCCTGCCTAGAGACCGCAAACATCCGGTGGAGGATTTGGGAGGTGATCATAGTGGAGATAGGAACTATATTGTGCTGGTTCATTTCTCGGGGGGAAGACTTTCTCCACCGTCCCGTGACTGAACGCGGACACATTCTTTGGTCGTTTTCTTCCCAGGATTTAGCAGAATGGCGAGTGCGCAGCAGGGAGCGAGGAGCCCCACTGCTCTGGGGCTGTCCCAATTCGTGCCTCTTGTTCTGGTTGACTTATTCATCGTGCTCTTTTCACCGCCAAACATGTCTCGGTTTGGAGGACACATTGAGGCTGTCATCCTATCCAGAATAATGTTTAGGGAAGGCAGGTACAGTGCTAAATGGGAACAAGGCCGACAGATGCAGTTTTACTCAGTCACAGGTACATGTATATCCTTGGGGGGGGGGAACCTAATCTCACAAATACCCCATTTCCTTAGTTGTAAAATTAATTTTTCCAACATAATGTAATGCAGGAGTTGATAAATAAAAAGTTAGTAAGTGACTTCTTAAAAAGCACTTTATAAAACAATGCTATCTTTTTAGCATTATTTTATTTATTTATTTATTGATACCAATAATAGATTTATTGATACCAATAAAAGAAAGAAAGAATGAAAGAAAGAAAGAAAAAGAATATGTGTTAAGGAGCTTTCCTCCCATGTGATTAACTACAGAAAGGTTCTATTTAACTAGTCTAGAAGTAGGGACTTTCTGGAGATATGTCCACAGTTATTAACTCTTAACTCCATTGGTGAGGGGCAAATGGTGTTCATGGATTCTGTGTTAACCTGTACGACTCACTGGTGTATGAGCTTTTTAATGTTCCTAGCAGCCAGGTACTGCATGCCACTTCTGAATACACTTGTTCTTATTTCCAGATGGAGAAAATTTGAATTCTTTATGATCTAAAAAGCTTTTGGCAGATGACTCACTGGTAAAATCATTTGATTGGTATAAATAGTCATTGCTTTGGTTCACGGTTTATGGCTAGCTCAGCAAATAGGGAAAAGAGGATGCAAAGCTAATAGAAATCCATATTGCCCACTTTTTCTTTTTCTTCTTGTTCTCCTGCTTGCATGTCTTACATTTGTAAGGGCAGTTTATGAACTTACATAGAGAAACTGTCTTAAATCAGCACTGAGTCAACTCTAAATCAAGATTCCTAGTAACCCCAGGACAAAATCACTTACAGAGGTTGTGATTATGGGATATCTCCTTCCAGCAGGAAGGCCAAGTGATAAACACACAAGGAAGTGAAAAGAGAAAGCTGGCCCAGCATTTGGAGATAAAAATAAACATGTGTTTCAACCAAATAAAATTGTAGTTTTTCTAGGTTGAAAGCACTAGACCATTAATTGAGTAATACAGCACTGGAAGAAATGTGATTTGAGTAGTCACTCTCTTCAAAGATGACCTCATGTATTCTTTAAATCATATTTTGTTTCTATAAAGAAAGCCACAGCCTATTTATTTACTCTTTACATCTGGATTTTGAAAAAGACCTTTATTCACTTTAAAAATAACCTGTGTCTTCTTTCCGTGGGAGTTTATTTTTGAAGAGACATGACTGTAAGCACGCCGAGACAAAGGGGTGGCCGTGGTGATCTTCCGTGACAGCTGTGTAATTGGTTTTCTGGATGCTGAGTGTCCCTCAGGGTGCCTGTGGCATGTGCTGCTTCTACTTGAGAAAGCTTCTCTGGTACTCAGACGGAATGGCCTTTGGCAGTGAGAAAGTGGCAGACCTTAAAATGGGAGCAAAGGGACTTGGGGACGAAAATAAAACTAAACCAAATGGTGGAAACACGCTCTACGCCTTAATTTATCTGATTAGAGCCAACCGGCGCCACCATGTAGAACATTTGCTTCTGCCCTGCGTGCCATTAGGGCAGCCACAGAACTATTTCCAGGCGAGGCTCCAGGTCGGTGGGGGCTGAGCTCATGGTGGATTTGGTTTCAGCCTGGAGTCACTGCGAAAGATGACAGGCTGCGGTCACCGCAGAAGTCAAGTGTTCCTCCAGGCACTTAGCTACTTGGAGGAAATGCTTCAGCCCCAAAGGGACTTTTTCCAATCCCAATTCCAACTCAGCTCCAACTCTTACCCTGTGGTATTCAGCCTCATTCTTTTAGTGCAGAACCATAGTTTTGTTGTGGTGGTTGTTTTTTGGACTTGAGTCCTGAGTAGAAATTACTTATTGTGCAGAAAACTTCCTTAATACCTCATCGTTGCCTCTTCAGATTGCAGTGTGTTGCTGTAGAGTGCACACAGAGAGAAAGGCTTCCTAGTGTTCCAGAGTCTGGGATAGTAGTTACCAGAAAGGGGAAAAAGAGACTTTTTTTCCCCCAAGGATGGTGTATAGAAATCCTGATACAGGTCCTGTCCCAACCCTCTTCACAATCAATATGGTTGTGCTTCGGTCCCCACATGGTCTAAGCACTAGCTCTGTGTCCTTAGATTGCAGACGCTCTTTGGCTGATGATAGGCTACATCCTGATAAACATGTGGTAAGTCGAAACTATTCTAAGTCAAGGATGCATTGAATACACCTAGCCTACTGAACATCATCAGTTTAGGAAAAGATCCAGTTTCAAAACTTGAAGCCTGGTTTCTATGAAATGAGTATTTCTTTGGGAACATGGTAAAGTTTGAAAATCTTTTTATTTATTTATTGTTTTATTTTGGTACTGGGGATCAAACTCACAACCCCGCACTTGGCAGGCAGGTGCATATGCTGCTGAGCTAAATCCCCAGTAAATTGGAAAATCTTAAGTCAAATATCAGTTTGGTCAGTTGGGGAACATCTGTCCTTACCATATTGGGACTGACTATTCATATGTTTGGAAAGGATGTAAATATTTGGAAGGCACCTTAGAACCTCCTAAGTGCTATCATTCTATCAGTGTAAGCATAAAAATACCATTAGTGATTAAATACATTTTGTAGAAAATTGTTACATAAAAATCTTCCCCAAATTAGGAAGACTGATCAATATAAGCACCATTTTGAAAAGTGGGAATGATTTTTCTATAGTTAAAATGCTTGTTGAGCACCTTTGCTAGGTTCACTGTGTTGAACATGAATCTTATATAATTCCTGGGGCCTTCTTTACAAAATATAATTTGTAAGTATAAAATTATGTATTAAGTAAATATTTAGGAGTGACTTTCTAGAATGAGGAAAGAAGTTGTAACAAGTTGTTGAAGACTTAGAGACTTCAGTCCCTTTATTCTGAGCTCTTGTTAGAAAATTTATCAGAGTTGCTTACATAGGAATATTGTTCTAGACGTGGCCTCCCCTCCGTACCTCCACAGCACACTGGATAGCTCCCAGCCACTTCCCACATTCTGTAGCCTTTTTGAAAGAACAGCTCTGAGGTTTAAGCTTCCTGAAGCTCCAGGGTAAATCTTTCTGTAGTTAAGATACATGAAAAAAGAGTTCTCAGAACCAAGGAACTTGGAATGAATGGCAGCCATTAGAGTTCCCCAGGAAAGAGATAACTTGGTTTTTCTTATCCACTGGGAACAGTTTCATGAGATTTCAAAGGGATTCCAATGATGCTAACTATTTATTTAATTTAAAATTCTGGGGAAACCGAGCGTTGTAGTCAGGGGTTGTACAGAGAACAACTGGAATAAGGACATGGAGTTTATAATATTATTTTTATGATGGTCACCCAGAGTTAACATAAGTTAATGCAGGAAATCTATTCACAACACCAAAGACATAGAATATTCAGTCAAGGGCCCAAATCCCACAGCAATGTCTCACATGAGTCCAGATGAAGACCCAGAGCTCATGACAATGCCACCCACGAGTCCATCTGGAGGTCTAGAGCCCACAAGAAGGACCCTCGCCAGTCTCTTTTATGGGAAGGCCCAAAGGTCAGCGGTGGAAACTAGGAAGTCTATGCCAGCGGGGTGAAGGAGCTGTGCTGGTAGGTTCAGGGTTCTATGCTGGAGCCGAGAAGTCACACTCACAACACCAGGGCTGTCCTGAAAGCACCACAGCCATCCTCAGCAACATGGAGGCCCTGAGTTCCTCCTCCGACAAGCATAGTTGAATACATGCCAGGAAGCCAGTGTGACGAGTTCATCCTGGAGACCAAGCGGCACACCTCTTCCCCTCCGGAGCCAGGAAGCAATGCTCGATGTGAGGACCAGAGCTTCTCCAGGAGAACCAATGGCTAAACAGCAACACATAGGAGAACCCATGATGCCTCAACGCCTCAACACTCTAATGCCTTAATGTTCTCAATGCTCTCTCTCCACGTCTCCATTTATGCTGGCAACTTTCCTCAGATGAAACATCTATGCTCAGCAGCATGGAGATATAATCCAGCTGGCGTTAAGTTGACCACCAGTTCTCAATCCATAACACAGAGCAACCAGCCTGGGGGAACCAGAGCAACCAGCCTGCTACTCTGGTAAGTGGCTGTGGTCCACCAAGCTGCGGCCACCCCAGGGCGAGAGCCAGCAGAGTCTCCTGAGATCTGCGCCATGTTGGAACTTAGGGCGCTGGGAAACTGAGCTCACCTCCCTGCTAAGCGGCTGTGAATCTACCGATGTGCGGGCTGAGATTCAAACACCCCACCCTCCCACCCCCCTTAGCAAGTGGGAGCCAGAGGTCTGAGCATCTCTTGGCAGGTTGACTATATGTAATATAGCAAATAGGGGGGATTTCCTTCTACCATCTCTTTGAAGGCAGATATTTTTATCATGGTTTTGGTTTGTCCTGATTAATGGTATTGCTCTATTCTATATTCTGTTTTGATAAGTTCTGTAATATTCTGTATTTCCTTTGATTTTGCTATTGATTGAAAGAACAACTATTGTGAAGATAATGAGATATACAGTGGTACCTATTACTGTTATCCTGGTAATCTGCTATGAAGTTCTGTACCAGTTTCACTACACTGTCTCAATTGGCTTTATTCTATCCTGTTCTGTTATATTTCACTACCTTCAAATTAATAAAATCAAAAAAAGTTCTACTTTGAAGCAACCAGAGGTGATACAGGCTAAGATGATAATAACTGAAGTAGGGAAGTAATCTGACATTTATGTTGTTTGATCGACTTTGCAGGTCTGGGGCTGGTTATCTGGGCAAATATTTAGAGGATAACAATATGCAATATAGTTATGCTTGTGGATTTCTTACTGTCCTAGCACTTGTTTTATTTTCATTTTACTATTCTGCTTTACTCCCTTTAAAATAAAATTTAAAAAAACAAAAAAGAAAATAAAAAAATTCTATTTGAGAGAAATTTAGACTTAGAGGAAAGTTGGGAATACTCTGTAGGATGTGTGCACTTCTATCACCTTCCTAGATGTTAGCACAGTGTACAATTCATGATACCAGGAATTTAACGTTCTTACAATACTGTTAGGTGAACTACAGATTTTATTTTAGTTTTATCAGATTTTCACCATTACTCTAGTTCTGTTTTAGGATTCGAATCGGGGTCCCACATTGTGTTCTGTTGTCATTTCTCCATAGTCTGCTGCTCTGTGAGGATCCCTTTATCTCCCTTTGGCTTTCATGAGCTTGACGCCTTGGAGGGTAACTCTTCAGGTACTTGTAGAATGTTTCTGAGTTTGTGTTGTTGGACATGCCTTGGAGGGCAACTCTTCAGGTACTTGTAGAATGTTTCTGAGTTTGTGTTGCTGGACGTTTCCTTACAGATAGATTGAGATTATGTATTTTGGGCAGGAATGCTACAGAAACTGTGTTGTACTCTGGTTCAGGCTGGTTCTTGCATCATTTCAGCCTGTCCTTTTCCTTACATTCAGAACATTTCTTTACTTTGTGGAAACTAACCATCTATCAAGCTCACCATTTTAAAAAACAATTCTATTTTATTAGTACATATCTTAGCACACAAAGTTTACATTCACCTTAGGGAGTAGGTACATGGGCTTTATGTATATTGATTCTTATTATTCCCCTGCCCATCCCTACCCACCTCCCTCCCTTTATCTCTAGATCCCCTTTGTCCATTGTCATTATTAGTAGTATTCTCATAATTTTGTCTTTATTTTTTTTATTTTAGGTTAGGTAAACTGAGCACAATCAAGACCACCAAGGCAGGCGAGATTGAAGCAAACAGTGGTAACTTTATTACAGACCAGGTGTGGTTGGGCCAAGGGTGAAAAGACCGATGGACCCAAGCAAGGGACGAAGACATTTTTAAAGGGGAGTTTAGGTGGGGGAGGAGGAGACCTGTTGCTAGGGGACCCTGCAAGGTCAGGGTTAAAGTTTTAGGGGCCCTCCAGCGGTGTGATGTGGGTCAGAGTGGGTACGGGATGTTATTGGTGGTAGGAACACAAATGCAAAGTTCAGGTTGCTGGTGGGTTCTTATTCTAGGAATCCAGGGTGCAGGTGGTTTCCTAAAAGCTAAGTGTGAAGTCGGGAAAAGGTTTTCTGTTCTGTCTGGGTGGGAGACTCAGCCTGGGGACCTAACAAAAACCAAACAAAGTAAAACAGAGGAAAGCCAATCAAAACGAAACAGTGAAATCGATATAGGACTTCAAAGCAGGATAATAGGAAACCAACAATGGCTACCATAATGCCTCTTGTTTTCTTCAAAATTGCAGACTATCAGACATATTAAAATCAAACCAAATAAAACAGAATAAGACCAACCAAAACAAAACAATAAAAATGATACAGGACTTTCAAATGAAATAATAGGGAATTAACAATGGCTCCCATCTCCCCTTTTTAGGTGTTTCCTCCCCTTCACTTTCACAATATCTATTGTACATTTTATTCTTGTAACTTTAGCTCATGGTTACAGTGAATGTGGGCATTTGGGGCATGTACATGATGCATCTTAAATCTTTCTATGTCCCCTTCTTCCATTCTCCCCTCATCCTTCCAAAATTCCCTCCCATTTACAAAAAGAACTATCTCCCTGATTCCTTTTATTAATTTTTATCTTTCTCTTTAGTTGTACTTTGTATTACTCAAATGAAAGAAGTCAAACAAAATTTGACTTGTGTGACTGATTTATTTCACAAACAGTTAATTATGTTATCTAAGTAAATCCATTTTCCTACAAATGCCTGGAGTGTATCTTTTTTATAGCTGAGTAGTATTTCATTATCTATAAATAATATATTTTCTTTGTCCATTTGTCTGTTCTAGGATTTAGATATGAATTATGCTGCTATAAACACTTACATGTGTGTAATATTATAATATGTCTTTAGCTCTTTTGGGTAGATACCTAGAAGGAGAATAGCTAGCTCAAATAGATTTTCTATTTTTAGTTCTTTGCAAAATCTGCATACAAATTGCCCCAGTGGTAATGCCTAGAATGAAATTGGTTATTAACTCTTTAAGTCTTTTGGTTGAATTCTTTGGGTCTTACATGTAAAGGATCATGTCATGTGGAAATGATGACAATGTGACTGCTTCCTACTGATACATACCTTTTAATCTCTTTCTTCATCCTAATTGTGTGGCTAATGTTTTGAATCCTGTGTTGAGTGGAAGACTTGATTATGATCCTCATTGTCATGTTCCTGACTTTAGAGGCAAAGTTTTCAGCTTTTTGCCATTTAACATGATGTTGGCCTTTGGTTTGTCATAAATGACTTTTTCAGATTCAGATAAGATCTTTTCTTGGTGTGGTGCCACACGCCTGTAGTCCCGGCACTCCGGAGGCTGAGGCAGGAGAATTGTTACAGGTTTGAGACCAGCCTTGAACAGCTTGAACTGTTTCAAAAACAAAAACTAGAAAAGTTCTTTCTATACCTATTTTCTTCAGGATTTTATCTTGAATGGGTATCGGATTTTATCCAAACCTCTTTCTGCTTCAATTGATAGGTTTTTGTACTTGCTGCTGTTTATACAGTGTATTATATTTATTGATTTGATAGCACGCAAACCATCCCTGTAACCCTGGAATGAATGAACCTTTTGATGATTTATTGCATTCTATTTGCCAATATCTTATTGAGGATTTTTGAGATATCTGTACATACCTATAAATTCATTTGTTCAAAGATGTGGCTCAGCTCTGAAATTTCTTTATTGATTTGTTGCTGAGTTGATCTGTCTCTTTGTGAAAGTAGAGTATGGTGGCGACCCGCTCTGACTGTGTTGGTGGTTATTTGATTTTTATGTACAGCAGTGTTTGTTCTGTGAAGACAGGCATTCCAGTAATGGTTGCACATATATTTGCAACTGTTCTCTCTTTATGTTGAATTGTTTTTTTCAACTTGTATGTAGTGACCTTCTTTGTCTCTTCTAAAGTTTGAAGTTTGCTTTGTCTATGAGTAAAATTGATATACCTGCTTGTTTTGGAGGTCCTGTGCATGAAATATTTTTATGTCCTTTATTTTTAGTCTACAAATATGTTTTTGGGTTAGATTAGTTTCTTGAACACAATAGACTGTTGGATTCTGTTTTCTGACCCAGTCTGCCATCCTGTGTTTTTTAATTGGGGAGGTGAGGTCATTAATGTTAAAAGTTATTACTGAAGGGTATTGATTTATTCCTGGTACTGTATTCTTTTTCTTTTCATGACTCCTCTGTTTTTCTTTTCCTTTTTGTTTATCTATTTTCTTGGGTTACTGAGTTCATTGCATCTGAATTTGGGGTTTGTTGGCTTCATTGTCACTATCTAGGATATTCTTGAATATTTTTTGGAATTCTCGTTTGGTGTTTCTTAAGTTGTTTTTCATGGAATGCCCTTATTTCTCCATCTATTTGGAAAGAAAACTTTACTGTGTTAATTCGGGTTGGAAGTTGTTTTCTTTCAAGGCTTGGAATACTTCACTCCAGGCTCTCCTGGCCTTCAAAGTGTGTGTTGAGAAGTGTCCTGTAATCCTAATGGTTTTTCCTTTGTAATTGATATTTGGCTTTTCTCTGATAGCTTTTAAAATTTTAGGTTTACTGGGGTGGGGGAGGAATTTGGTATTTTGATTAAAAAATGCTATAGAAGCTTCAGGTCTGATCGTTTGTTGGTGTTCGAGAAGCTTAGCTAACCTGTATGTTGAACTCTTTCCTCATTCTTGGGAAGCTTTTTATTATGATTTCTGTAAGCAAACTTTTTATTTCATGTGTGCTGTCTTCTGGTTTCTCTCTCACTCTAGTTAGACTTAGATTGTTCTCCTTAGTGTTGTCTTTAATCAGTTCATGCAGTTCCACTGCCTGTGTCTGTTTTTCTTTCCATTGGTGCTTCCTGACTCTGTATTTCGAGAGCTGGCAGAACTGGGGGCCTTTTGTTGCTTGTTTTCCCATATACACATCTGTTGGAATTGATATGAAGATCTTTTCACTTACACACTGCCTTCCACTTTCTTTACCTCTTCAGCTATTTGATTTAAGTGGTTTGTACCTTGTCTTTGTGTTTGGGGAAAGAATTACTACTGGTTAAAAGAACACCAACAGAACCAATCACATGTCACTGATATGTGGTAAACCTTGCATTTGCATCTTTACCCTTCCCCATTATTCTTTGCAGTATATTCTGTTGTTATCAGAAATTAGTCTGTAATGTGGAGAGGGAAATGGGGGGAGGGCTGGTGAAAGAGTTACATAATTCAGGAGGAGGAAAGGTTGATAGGAGAAGAAATAATAGGTTAAAATTAGACATGGGGTCAGAGTCTGGAGGTCTTTTACTTGGATTGAAGGTTTGGTGCTGAGGGTTTTAATAAGACATTTGTAGGGGCAGGGGTGGGGTGTAGGAGGAAGGAGGTGTAGTTACGGGTTGAGGAAAGTTATGAGGCTTTTGGAACCTATGATCTATGCATTTGTACACCTGTAAAGTGGAGAAGAGGCAAGGGAGAGAGGAGACTAATTAATATAAGGAAGATCAAAGGGAATAGAGTGCACATGACAGCAGGTTAGTATGAGACAAGATAAGAGTGACTAAAAAAGAGTGGGGCCGGGGCTAGAGCTCAGCGGCGCAAGCGCCTGCCTGGCAAGCATGAGGTCATGAGTTCAATCCCCGGCACAAATAAGCAAATAAACACAAACAACAAAATAAAATGAAATGCAGCAAACAAAAAAACAACTTGAAGAATTTAAAAAGTGAAAGAAACAGGTAAAAAATATGAAAATATTGCTATGGAAACTTGAGTTGGAAGATAACATGGGGGGATGAAAAGATGGAGACAAAATAAACACCAGCTAAATAAAAGCAAAAGAAAATCTGACAGGGACCTACATCGAATGCTCCAGCAAGGGAATGCTGGTTCGCAGACCTCAGAGGTTCTTTGGTGGCTGCTCCCTGGAGGCGCGGGGACAGGGCGGTGTGGACCAGCCGTGGTAACCGAGCTTCCTCCTTTCATTGATCCGGATGTCTGGTTGGGTCTGCGTGTTTCATCCTTCTTACTAATTTGAGGATGTAAGTCTCCCCCCTTCTGCAGCGCACCTGTGGGTTGTGCGAGCCCTCTCCGGCCTCCACCCATGTGACTCCCCCTCTGGTGGGCCGTGAAGACTCCGGCGCATTTTGTTTCTCCCCCGCCCCTGTCCTGGAACCAGACTTTCCGGACGCCTGAGGGCAGGGCTTTCTAACGTGTTCGCGATCACCAGTCTGGATGGGTCAGCCTCACTACCGCTGGTGGATCAGTGGCGCGCGCGCCCGAGTGTGTCGGCGGTGCTCTCTGTGGTCCGCACCCGTCCCTCCCTGGCGCGGATCTGCTCTGCTCCTCAGGTGCCACGATCTAAACAGCTTATCACTGCCGTGCGCTTCCACCGTGATTTTCCAAGGCAGTGGCGCTCAAACTTCAGTGTACATTAGCATCAGCCGAGATCTGCTGAAAGCCAGGTCTCGGTTCCACCCCGATTTCAGAGGCAGCGGTCACAGTGGGTGTCGAGCAAGTCACAGGTGCTGCTGCTGCTTCTTCAGGTGACAACTGGCCAGTGAGACAGGATTCATGCTGCTTAACAAGAAACACAGACTCTTTCACGTTTAGTGCCTTGCACTCTGTGTTTCTCCAGTCTTTTGTCAAGCATGCAGCCCTTTTATCATCTAGCTCACCTGTGCAAATCCTAACCCCCGCCCCGCACATCTTCCCATTCCTCCTGTGCCCCACGTTTTTCTACCTGTTGCAGATTACTATCCTGACACTGTCGGGAGCATGCGCCGCTAATCCACCAGGGGTAGCGTGATACAGTGACGCTGACCCTTCCGGATTGGTGATCACGAACACTTTTCAGAAAAGTGGCCAATTTCAGCACAAGCTGAACTGAATCAGCGTGGTGCCGCGTGTAGAGGGCCCGCCTGAGGCCTGCTGCCAGCACAAAAGGAGAAGTCGGGGAGGAGGAGAGAAGCATTGTGGGTTCTCCTAAGAGTTGTTGTTTGGAGCTGTTGGTTCTCCTGGAGGAGCTTGTCCTGCTGGCTCCCCTGATGTGAACTCGGCTGTTACCATAGGAGGAACCTTGTTACTGAGAGTTCACTTTGGGGGAGCTCTGGTCCTTACATAGAGCATCGCTTCCTGGCTCCAGAGGGGCGGATGTGTGCTGTTCAATCTCCAGGAGAAACTCGTCATGCTGGCTTCCTGGCGTGTACTCGACTGTTCTTGTCAGAGGAGCTTGGGACCTCACTGTCACTGAGGATGGCTGCGGTGCTTTTCAGGGGAGCCCTGGTCCTTATTAGGAATGTCTCTTCTTGGCTCTAGCACAGACCCCTCAGCCTGCTGGCACAGCTCCTTCACCCTGCTGGTGCAGACTTTCTAGCTTCCACCGCTGACCTTTGGGCCTTCCCAGGGCGGGTCCGTGGGATAGACTTGCATGAATCATTGTCATGGGCCGCAGAACTCGTGTGGGTTACTGCCACGGGATCCAGGCCCTCAGCTGGATTTTCTCGGTCTTTAGTGTTGTGGACGGATTTCCTGCATTTTCTTTGTATTTGACTTCTTGGGTGATACTATAAATTATGCGTCCTGTAGGTCTGTACGTAATTGTCCTCCTTGCAACCCTTGGCTACAGCAGCACCTTTTACAGCTTTCTTTATTCCCTCAGACTCAGAAGAATTCTTTCTTTTAGAGTTCAGTAGTTCTTGGTACATAATTTACTATGAGAAATTCAACTTGGTGGTGCACTTACTTATTCACTTGATTCTCCCAGTAGTTTGTAAGCCCCTAGGTCTTGTGAAGCTTTGCTTTCCAGCACTCAGCACAGAATAGGTGCTGAATAACTCGTTAAATGAAACACAGCCTTTTAAGGGAAATATTATGCTCTCACATTAAAGAAAGTACCAAGGAGTTTCCAAAAACACATCAAGATTTAATTCTATTACAAGATTGTATATTTTAAATAAGAGAGTAGACTGAGGTATGGAATTGGCCAAGTGACACAGGAACTCTGATTATTTAAACCAGGTGGTTTGAGTCATTTTCCTCTAACAAATTTGGGGTGAGCCTCTATGTATAGTAACATACCGCGAAGTTCAGCAGGTTTGGCTGTTCTACTATGGTCAAGACTGTAACTCAGCCCCTTTATTTGTGTGGGCCGTTAACTGACCAACTGAAGAACTGCCCTTCTACCTTTGCGTTTTGTGTTTTTGCTATCAACAGATGTCAGCTGCTGCAGTAGCCACCCATGGCCCATTTAACTATGGCATGCACATTCTAGAGCCAGGGATCTTAACCAACCCCTTGGTGGTCTAAGTATATAGATACGAAATAACTATATACTAACTTACTAAATTGTACCGGAATTAAGCATCTCTTTCATACAATACAGGCAAAAATAGAATTGTATTTTTGGTACCTGGGACTTGGTCATTGATAGAAATCATCCCTTTTTTTTTGTACCAGGGATTGAATTTACAACCTAACACTTGTCAGAAAGGCACTTATGCCCCCAAGCTAAATCCCCCAACCCCAATTGTCCACATTTTATGTAACATTGCAACAGCTATTGCTATTTATTGTTACTTCAAAATTACAATGGCTAATAGATTACCACTGGATTTTGTTGCTAGATGTACTGATAATGAAGTACATTGTGGCTATATTACAAAATTTAAAGTATACTGACATTTGTGTTTATTTTGTTTATCTCATAGTTAAAAAGGTTACTTGCATATATAAAACAAAAGTCCTATGATTTTTATTTTTGCATAAAATGTTATTTTGAGGAGGGATCCACAGCCTCCAATGGGCTCTGAAAAGCTCAGTGACCACAAAGGTGTTAAAAATCTCTGCTAAGAAGGATAGGTTATGATTGAATTCTGTAGAATTTACTTTACAGCATGCGTTTGGCAGGATAATTTTTAAAAAAAAACAGAAAAATCAAGTTCAGTTTGGATAGTTATGTTTTCATTTAAAGAATTCACAAAATAGCAGAATTGTTAATGAATTGTAGCAGAACATTTTCTTCTATTATTGCATACAAACTGCAAGTAAAATATGCTTGGATTTCTTGGGCTACATGCTTGCAGTGCAGTAATAGTTAAATTAATTTCTAATATGTCTCATCTCATTATAGATCTGTGCAATAGTCTCTTTCAATTTTAAATTGAGCTTCAGGGAAGATTAAATACTTAGGTATTCCAGTTTGTATAAAATTTCTAGAGCCATACAAATTAAACTTCCCTTGCCTAAATGACCCTAATCATTCTAATTTAACTAGATGGAGCTTATTTCCTTCTGACAGAGCTCTGTCATGTTGAATCTTACCCACAGAGGCGAGCAGCATGCCAAACAGGTAATAAATATTCCAGATGTTGCTTTGCTGCCTTCGAGCAAAGTTATTAATAAAAGTCAGTTGCTTCTGGTCTTTTTTTATCCTCTAATACCGCTAAGAATATAAACTTCCCTTCTCTTCACTAAGATATGGCAATTTCAGAGTACGTGACATGGGCTGCTGCAGAGGAGAAAGCTTTTGGTGCATCCTCCATCCTTTGTGAATGGTCCATCAGGGACTCCTGGGCATCATGGACCCAGGGGGCCTTCGGGTGGGGGAGAGGGGAGGAGGAGATGGGACACATTGGGACGGACATTTAAGTTTCAGATTGTGTGTGTGTGTGTGTGTGTGTGTGTTTGTGTATGTGTGTGTGCATATGCATGTGTGTGGATTACTTTTGGCTGGGAATTAAGAGGAAAATAGTAACAGCCACAATAGCTTCTCAACTAAAGTGCCAGTGAAGGGTGGTGGCAGCGGCCCTGAAGGACTCTCTCTCCATCTTTGGTCCCCTCTCTTCCTCGTCTCTGCTGCAGCCCAGACAGATGTCTGCATGTGACCGCAGTAGCCACCAGTGTCCTTTGGGGGAATTCATGTGTCTGCCTTCAAGGGGCTAAGGGGAAGTGTGTTTGCATTGCAGAGAGAAGCTGCCAGGAAGCGGAAGGGGCTGGAGGCCGGGAGACAGATTCAGAAGCCAAAAGACACAAGGCCTGGTTTGAGGTGTCATGTACAGAAAGACATGTTTTTTTAAAGACTTACTTAAAAATCTACTTTTTCTTAGGTGCAAACATTCAGAGCTAAGAAAAGCCTAACAATGATAACAATTACAGTAATTTGCCAGTGCAATAGATTTACAAGGCTCTTTTCAAAATACTTTGGGTTTTGTGAATTTTAGTAAAAAATTTGGCTTCATTTACTCTTTCTCCTTTTTTTTTCCTATCTTTCTCCTTTTAACGTGATGGAAAAGCCTTTGTATTTCTATCGGAACACAGGGATCCTTTAATGTTACTCAGGAGAAAAAAGAGAAACCTAAATAATTAAAAGATGAAATCAAATTATGGTCTTCAGGAAATATTTCCACTAGGCATCACACCCACGTTTGAATATTCTTAAATATTCAGCTTTGCACTCCCTGCATTTTCATGGCTTTAGCTCGGGCTAACAAATAAATTCAAACTGCCTTGGACTTCAAAATGGGAGAAATTTAATGGTTAAAATCTTGTTTGTTGTAAATACTTGTAGTGTTTCTCATATGCATGAATAGTTGGGTGGACTCTTTAATGTTCATAGCATGTCTTCAAATGTCAACAAAGAAATGCAGTTCTGTAACTTTTCCTATCATCTCCACTGATTTTCAAAGTTCATTAACAATAGAAATTATTAAACTCAGTTCTACTGACACCTGCTGGGCAAAATCTAGTTTAACCCAATGCCTTTATTTATATTTATTTATTTTGACACTGGGAATTGAACTCATTTCCTCATGCTTTCCAGGCAGGCGCTGTGCTGCTGAGCTATATCCCCGGCCCAAACCCAGTAACTTCAGTCATTGGTTAGTATGGATTAATTTGGGAAGCAAAGGTGTAAGTGAAAATGAAAAAGAACTAAGTTAAACATATAATCGCTAATTTTCAATGCTTTTTTGGTTGCTGTTGTTATTTTTTGTTGTTTTGAGACAGGGTTTTGCTCTGCAGTCTAAGCTGGCCCGTCAGTTTCCCAAGGGTTGAGGTTACATCCCTCCCTCGCTGTTTAGTAAAGGTTCCCGAGTCCGTTTCTCCATCTGGTAAAATCACCTTCCGCCCTGCTACCTTGGCACGTGCTGAGAGCCTCCGTGTGTTAGACGCCACACGGACACAGCTGGTTCCGTCCCAGTAGGATCGGTCCCCCCTTGCAAGGGGTGAAGACACCTGTGTGTAGGAGCAGGCCGTGTCACGCGGGTCCTGCTCTTGGTGTGTTCTCTAGGAAGTGCCCAGCTCATGCTGCACCATCCTCCCAAGCGCATCTTGCAGGAAATAAACCAGGACTGCTGTGTGCATAGGGCTATAGGGGCGCCGGGCTTGGGGCCTACGCGTTTTCACGGACCCAGGGAGATGGGTACATATTCTACGATACAAGCAGAAGAAGAAAATTGGAGATCACCAGCTTTTAAATTAAATGCCTTTTAACGTCCCCATCATGGAGTTAAGACAGGACAAGGAACAGGACGCGTGCATTTAAGGGCGGGGAGGCGGATGAGCTGCAGAGTCACAGGTGCGACTGCCTGTGGGGGGACGCCCCAGGGCTGGGCCTCGGGTGACTGTCGCTGGGGAAGAGGCTTGTTCCTGCAGCCCGGGTTGTTAAAGAACAGCGTTGGCGTCCCGGGCTCTCTTGTTTCCCGCCTTGTGCTTGCTGTACTTCCCGCATGCCCTCTTCCCATTGCCATTTGACACCGGGATGTGACAAAGGGGACAGGAAGACGCTGGCCTCTTCTCAGCCTGCGGAACCGCAGGCCGAAATAGACGCCTCTTCTTGTGCCTCGCGCAGTCTCAGATGTTTTGTTGTAGCAGCTGAAAGTGGGTGAATCCATACAACTCTGATGAATTTTGTGGAAGTTTTAGAGGTATCTACATAGAAAACCAGGTCGTCGGTGCTCGGGGATAATTCGACTTCTTCATTTCTGGACACCTTTCCCTCCCCTGCCCAGCTGCTGTGGTTACCAGTGCTGTGTGGAACAGAAGTGGGCCTTGATCTTAGAGGAAATTCTTTCAACTTTTGGCCGCTGCGTATGATGGCATCATAGGTTTTTAGGTATAGCTTTTATTAAGTTGCAAAGTAGTCTTCCACTATTCCTAGGGTTTTTTTTTATCATAGACATATTTATAATTTTTAATTTTTTTTCTGTGTCTTTGAGAAGACCATGTGGCTTTTATCGTTTCCTCTGCGAATGTGGCTGTCACATCTATTGATTCCTACACACAACTATTCTTTATCCCACGGCTAAATGCCACTTGGTCAGAGTGTATAACCCTTTTAATGTGCTATTAACTTAGGTTGCTACTATTTTGTTGGAGAGTTTTGCACCTGCATTTACCATGCATATTGGTCTATAGTTGTCTTATAGTTACTTTGCTATGAGGGTCATGATAATTTCATAAAATGTGTACAGAAGTGTTCTTTTCAATATTTTGGAAAGGTGTGAGGATTGATACTATGTCGTCTTTAAGTGTGTGGTAAAATGCCCCAGCAAGGCCACTGTCCTGGAAATATCCTTGACGGGAGATTTTCAGTTACTGATTCCCCTCATTATTGGGTTTGGTAGGGTTAGGGTTATGGAAATCTATTCACTGATTCTCATTATTCAGTATTTGGTATATAATTGTTCATAGTAGTCTCTTAGCACCTTTTTAATTTCTGTGACTAAGTGGTGATGTCCCCTCTCTTGTCTGTCATTTTACTTCTTGCATCTTTTCTTAGTTGATTTAGCTGAAACTTGGTCAATTTTGTTGATGCATTAAAAGCCAGCTGTTTCATGATTTTGTTTTCTATTCTCTATTTTGTTTTCCTCATTGTAATTTCCTTTTTCCTACCAGGTTTTGATTAATTTGTTCTCTTTCTCCTAGTACCCTGAGGTGTAAAATTATATGGTTTATTGGAGAACTTTTTTCTTTTACTTTTAAAAAATTTTTTCTTTTTAAAATGTAGTTATTTAGGAGTATAAAATTTCCTCTTAGCACTACCTTTGGTACACCTCGTAAGTTTTATTAGTTTGTATTTTCATTTGTTTCAAGATGCTTCCTGCTTTCCATATTAACTTGTTCATTGGCTTATTTGCTGTTCAAGAATATATTACTGTCCACGTATTTGTGAATTTTCTAGGTTTTCTTCTGCCACTAATGTCTCATTTCATTCCATTGTGGTTAGCAGGCACACTTGGTATGATTTTAATTTAAATTTGTAAAACTTTCTTTTTTTAAACAAATATGTGATCAATTCTGGAGAATTTTTCTTGTGTGTTTGAAAACAATGTGTGATCTGCTGCTGTCCCGTGGAACACTGAGTATGTGCAGTCCATCTGCTTTGATATTTTACCCATCATTGAAAGTGGGTATTAAAATTTCCTGCCATTGTTATGTTGCCGTCTATTTCTCTTTTCAGTTCTGCCAGTGCTTGCTTCATCTATTTGGATGTTCTGAATTTGGCTGTATTTGTAATTGTATATTTCTTTTGAATTAATGGTTTTATCATTGTATAATATCTTCTTAATCTCTTTGGAGAAAGTTTGAAGTAGTCTATTGTTACAACTCTGCAAAAGCCTTGGCACCCAGAGGCAGGCCTGCTAAATGGCAACTGACTCATGGTGGGGGATGGTGCTGTAATTAAATGTGACGCCAGAAGGTGGGTGTGGCTGGAAGAGGCGGGGCCTGGGGTGGAGCCTGGGGCGGGGCCTTGGGGGCCTGGTTGGGTCCCTCCCTGATTCCTATTTGTTCTTGGCTTCCTGGCGGCCACAGCATGAGCAGTTTTCCTCCCTCCAGGCCTTTCCGCTGTGCTGTTCTGCCCAGGCACTGGTGGGCCATGGACTATAAGTGACCACGATCAAAATAACCCTTTTCCTTTAAGTTGCTGGTGTAAGGTATTTTGTCCCAGCTGCAGGAAGGCGACTCAGCCATCTATTTTATCTAACAGAAGTGTGGCTGTTCTTTATTTCATTTGGTTATTAGGTGTATGGAATATCTTTTTTCATCTTTTCACTCTGTCTTTAAATCTAAATCGAGTCTCTCATGGACAGTGTATACTTGTGTTATGTTTTTTTTCTTTTACTTTCTGACTCCATTTAGCTCTTTTATATCTTCTGCTTGCAGCCTTCAATCCATACAAATTTATAGTAATTATTGGCAGGGACGCACTTTTATCGTCATCTTGTTTATCGTTTTCTGTATTTTACACTTTTGTCCTTTTCCTCTCTTGCGGTCTTCTGTGGTGTTTTATTATTTTTTGGTAGTGATCTGATTTGCTTTAGTTCTCATCTTGTTTTGTATGTCTTTTGTAGGTATTTCCATCATGCTTATCATGAGTCTTATATAAAGCATTTTATAGTAATCAGTTTTAAGTGATAACAATCTAATTTCAATTTCATACAATTCCTGTAGAATTTTTCTTTTTCTCCTGCCACATTTTTGTTATTGTCAGAAATCACACCTTTTTGTATTGTGTATCAATTAAAATACTTTTATATTTAGTTATTTTTACACTTCTGTATTTTAACTTCTACATCAGAATTAGAAGTGCTTTATATATCACTGTGGTGTTATTATAGTATTCTGTATTTGTGTATATATTTATCTTTCCTTTCTCCTACCTCTTTCTTTCTCTCTTCTACATTCATGTCATTGTTTTCTAGATTCTACATATGAAAGACATCTTATGATTGTCCTTCTGATTGTGGATTATTTTAAACATGATGATTTTAAATTCCGTCCACTATTCTGCAAGCAACATGCCTTCATTCTTCTTTATGGCTGAATAGTACTCCATTACACAGATATAGCACATCTTCATTAATCCACTGACAAGCACTTGGGCTGATTATACAGTTTGACTCTTGTGAATAATGCCATGATGAACCAAGGTATGCAGGTATATCTAGAGTATACTGATATTTATTTCTTTGAGTATAATCCAAGGGTTGTATAGCTGGATCATACAGTAGTTCTATGTACAGTTTTTTGAGGAAATTCCATCCTATACTGAATCCTGTAGCGTCTACTAGTTTACATTCCCACCAACAGCGTAGACATGTTCTTTTTATCACTGGCATGTATTGCCTCTGTATTCTTGATAACAGCCATTCTGAGGAGGGCAATATGGAATTCAGTGTAGTTTTCATTTGCATTTCCTGGATCACTAAAAATAATTGAGCATTTTCTTCATATAGCTATTGGTCATTTGTACTTCATTTGCCCATTTACTGGATCACTTGTTTTGGTGTTTTTTTGAGTTTTTAAAATATATTCTACATATTAATCCTCTCATAGAAAAGTATCTGGGAAAAATTTTCCCTATCATCTAGGTATCTAGTCACTCTATTGTTTCCTGGCTGTGCAGAAGCTATTTAATTTAATGCAATTCCATTTGTCAGTTTTTGCTATTATTTCCCGAGCTCCTGAAGTCCTTATTCAGAAAGACGTCATCTATGCCTACATCTTTTTTTGTCAAAATTAGTAAACTTTAATAAACTTTAAACAATAAAATAACAAACAAAAGGCAGCTTGATCTTTCTTCTTCCTGAGGGCCAGATGCATGACTCAGATCAGGAACTACCCCTGCAAAATTACCTCAGTTTCTCTGCCTCCCCCAGCTACTCACTGACATCTAGCTACTCACCAGCTTCCCCAAGTTACTCACCCAGCAGGTCCTATCTACTCTCTAAACGGTCCCAGTTATAGCCCAGTATTACAGAGCTACAGCATGTCACCCAGCTATTCAGTTACTGGTCCTCATTACACCCCTAACCAGCCCTAACTGCAGCCCCGCTCACCAAGCCGTTCTCCCTCCAGCACACGGTGCGCACCGCAGTCTCTGGCCCATTCCCCACATTCTGCCAGCTGCAGCCCTGCTTCACCGTGTGCACCCTGACTAGTCCATCCTACAGACCCAGCTTGCCAGAGTGCACGGCAGCCTCCCCCAAGTGCTCGCCTGCCAGCCCTAAGTATTCACGCTCTTCTCGGTTACTCTCCTACCAGCCCCACCTACTCAGCAGCCAACCCAGAATACTCACCAACACCTCCTACTTCCTCACCAACTTCTCCAGTATGCATGCCAATCTCCCCCAAGAACTTACCCCGGCCCCACCCACTCTCTCCCCTTCCCTTAGGCCTCCACCTATGCCCACAATTTGAAGCATCTCTATTTCTCAAAAGTAGCAAAATAAAAACAGGAAAAAATGAGGAAGAGGAAGAGGAGAAAAGAGGAAGTGATCAAAACTCCACTTGTAGCACTACAAATAAGTAAATGAAATTTGATACAAGGAAATAAAAAGTAGAGGCAGTAAATCTTAAAAATTCCTTCCAGCCGAGATGCTTAGATTGGAAAAGCACTGTTCCATGTCCTGTAGTGTTGGATTCTGCTGGTTATTGAGTACTCAGTCAGCCACATCTGGGATCTCATATAATTTTGCTTCCTCCAAATAGCTCAGTTGTCTGTTGGCCAGCTCGGGTCCCTTTCCATTGGGTGGGTCAGTTCATGGCGTGTTGTGTGTTGACTCTTGATTTCAATACCCAAAGCTTAATGCCCACCTCCTGCCTCCAGCCAAAACTACTGGTGGCCCTCGGGTGCCTAACTGACATGCAGGCCAAGTAGGTGACATAGGAGGCAACCCTCGCAGGTAAGCTGGGTTACATATTTTAGGCCTCTGAGACCTTGTCAGGGCTGCAATTTCTCTGCTGAAGAGGTTGGCCGGTTTCTTCTTTGAGGTACCTATTTGAAATCTCTTGCCTCCCCTGGTGGAGGAAGAGCTCCTGGGGACAGCTCTTCCTCCTGCAGACAGCTGCAGCGTGGCAAGTTCTCTGGTTTTCAAACAGCAGTGGGCCCCACTCTTTCTCTCAGTGGCTGCCAGATATCCAAGTTGTGCTTGCCGCCTTGCACTGCATCAGAAGGGATAGATGCCAGGCTTTTGGGCAGCTCTGCCAAAACTTGGGCTGCTGGGCACACCATCCACTCCCCTCTCCCTCAAGTGGAGCAGCTTCTCTGATTGTGCTGAGCCGTGTCAGATGCATCAAGCTGACCCCTCACTCTTTTTTTGTAACCAGAGGCCCCCAGGAATATGGATCAGGCTGGCTCAGTTAGCACTCAGAATGAAGAGGGGGCAGGAACCATGTCCTGGGCAAGAATGCTGGACAGAGGCTCCAGGGTTTTCCTCCTTCC
>PVJX010022491.1:0-30469 GCA_004027295.1 Dolichotis patagonum
ACATAGGCAACACAGTACTTTACATTAAGTCAACTGGACATCAACAGTATCTAACACCATATCTCTTACTCTGCTATAGTTGAGCATAGTTTCAATTACAATAATATCAAACATAACACAATAGTATAAAGCCATGCATAGAGTGAAAGAATTCCAGGGCTTTCTGAACCGAATAACAGAAAATATTGGTCATTGTTTAATGTAAGACACTTACAGTGGTTTGTTTATTTAAGCAATCACCTTTCCTTAGTTCAAATCCCGGAAGTGATTCTCACTTCTTCTGAAGTATCAATTTGTAGGATTTGCAAATATTTTGACAATATATCATTGTTTGGGCTCTGTCATCATGAACTACCACAGTCCTAAAACCCAGCAGCGGATTAAAGATGATTCCAAAGCACAGAACATGTTAATCTACAGCTGAGAACATATTAGAAGAAAATCCAGAAACTCTGGGCCTGTTTTAGTCCCTGCCAACTTGTTCGGTGCCATCTATTAGTTACCCGTGACTCTTCTTCCTCTTCTCCAAAATGTTCATATTGTATAATGAAATTCCCTCCTGATCTACTTAGAGGAGGACAGTAGGATCCTCCTTGTCCTTATCTTAAATAAATAACGTGAATGTTTTTGGTTGTAAATTTATCCTGTAGTAAGGATGGATACAAGGCTAGATACAAGGTCAATATTTTTTAGTTATCTTTTGCTGTCCTTGTTTTATGCTGAATATCTTTAACAGCTAAGACTTAAACATTTCACAGTCCAATGAAGTAAGTATATTTAAGAGAAAGATGCTATAGTTGATTGGATCCGTTCCACAGTTCAGATAGGTTTGCGGGTTTTTTTTCAATTTTTATTTCGTTCTATTAGCATGTACTTATTTTACTCTGTTTCAAGTGTCAGCATCCAGCTATAGAACTATACAAAATTCATACAAATAGTGTCCCAAAAATGAATTTTCTCACAAGTTTATGCATTGCAAAACATTTTCTTCTCATTATATTGCTGTGAAGTGACACTGTGTGTCACTAGTTTTCATCTTCCTTTTACTTTCCTGTTTGTCACTTTCTCCATCAGTAGTTACCTGACTATTTGAGTCATTAACAACTGTCATAATCTGGGTCATTCAATGATGAATCAGGTGGTTATTTCTGTTTCATTTCTGGAGTTATTTTTTTTTAAACTCTACACCCCCACCCCTAGTAAATTCCTTTCCCTTCTTCTGATAAAATTCCAGGATTAGAAATCCATTTCTCTGTGTAAATCAATAACCTCTCCAGGCAATCTCTTTCAAAATGAAGATACTCAAGGGAGTGTTCATCATTAAGCTCTTAACACCTCTGTGTGAAAGATTTTCATCAGCTTTTTCCTACTATGAAAGAACAGCTTGACCCTACAAACCAGGCGTGGCTGGTGTGGAGTGTACAGACACCTGGACTAGAAAACAAAGAGGATTATCTCCTGAGAGAGCAGGGGGAGGATGACAGATTTGCATGTTTCCAGCTTTCTTAGAGTGGTCTCCAAAAGGCACACAAAGCATATGTTTTCTAATGTAAGTGCACAAGTACAGAAAAATAGATAGCAAGCAGTTTGTCCCCAGCTGCCCCAACAATTTTCTCAGGGCAAATTAATGAGGCAGCAAGAGTTAGTTGTGATATAGATGTGACAGATAGAAAAGAAGACAAAAATAGTGCGGGAACGAGTGGTAGGTGAGGCCAGGATAATGTAGCTGTGTAGGAAGCGGAGGATTCCAGGTTCCTGGAGTAAAATCTCACCTCTGATGCTGATGTGAGATACATAAGAAAGGAAAGTTTGGCCACATACATGCGGACATAGTTTTAAGAAGCTAACAGCAGAGCAAGTGCTACGCAGTAAAGCAGAGACAATTTAGAATGCCAGCTGCCTACACACCGAAAGGGGCCCCTGAAGAAATGGCAGCTGTCTATTTCTATCGCTAAGACTGTGCTCCTTTCTTGCACTCTACAAAATTTGCCTCGTCCTCATATTCTCAGAAAAACACAGTAAAAATTGAAACTATAGTTTCTAGGAGACAATCGATCTATTTTCGTCTGTTTGCTTCTGTTTCAAGGAACCAGAAGTATTTACTTGAAGACAAGCAGCAGGGAAGAGGCTCTCTGCCTTTCCCCCTTGACCTTTATCAACCATGTAAATCAGCATCCTCTTAACTTCTTAGGCCCTGAAGCCATGCTAAGGTAACCAGAGACTTGAAACACTGTATGTGTGTCCTTTTTCCATGGTGTTCTTGACTGCTTTTCCTGAGACCTGTTAGAGCCAACTGAATTAGCCACAGACAGATTTGTGTTCGCTAAGTTAATATTGCACAGATAAAACTGGTCACCACTGGAAAGCACTAATACACATTTCATTTTACTGAAGAGTTTCTTAAAAGTGTGCCTCAAATATTTTTTACACTCTTTATTGGAACCTAAAATATTTCCTCTATTTAGGGCATCACAATTTAAATTATGTTAGCTAAAATCTGATCTCCAAGAGTGACTATTTGTTTGCTGTCAATAGCTGGGCACAAACTCTGCAGTATCATTGTTTAGAGTTTATTGAGGAATGGTAGAAGTTTACTGCAAGATGTGTAATCCATTTCTGATTATTCTTAAGAGGTTTTTAAGTGAAAATGAACTTCTAGTGTAAGATTCCCAAACCATCTGTGAGTGCAGGTATTTCTCTTATATATTGTAGAATTCTTCCTGTACAATCTTCCTCCTGCATAATCTTCTTCTAACTACCTTAAGGGAGCCGGATTTGAGAGGTGGGGCCTAGGCACATATAAACACCTTGCTACAAAAGGGGCAGTTACAGTACAACTAACCCGTGTTGTTGAAAAACTCACAAAATTGGAAAGATTATTTTATTGCATCTTGTGTGTGATCGTATGTTGACACTAAGCTCCAATCTCTCTGCCCTCTATCTAATTCAGTTTTGAATGTCTCCAACTACTATCAGAACTTTTAAAATCCTGTGTAAGCGTAAATAATACAATAGTTGCAAGTGAATTTCAGTCTTTATTTCTAACCCTGAAATAGCCGAAATACTCGAGTTAAAGTGAATCCCTTTTGACCAGATATATTTTAGGTCATCTTGTTCTCCTTTTGGTCTGGTTTTGAGAGCATTGAGGACTAATAAATAATAGTTCACCTACTCACTAAGCTTACACATAAGGAAAAATATTTTTGAACAAATTTCTCTGTAAATTCACATAAAAACACTCATATGAACAAAAACAAAATACAGTTTGCTGTCATCAGTTCTGCCAATGAGTTACAGGTTGGGTTTTGCTACATTCTGAGCTTGGTAGAGCACAGCAGGTATAATACTGTTTTCTGCACTTTATTGTTGGAAATAAAACTGAAACTCAGGGAGAAGGCATCTCTGGATCAAGGACATAGAGCTTGTACTAGTGTAGGTTTCCAAAGTTTCTGGTGAATATTTAAATACTGTTTCATTTATAGAACATGAATATTCTTGTGAAGAAATAGGACCCATATTGAGCAGTCACTGTAGGTTGACACTACCTTGTGATGATTACAAAAGTCACAAGCTTTTATCCCCTAAGAGCTGAAGTATACATTTTATTTCACATAATGCAGAAAAGAGAGTACCCAGGAACTGTGGTATTCCGAGTAGTGTGACACAGGGCCTGCTGTGACCTTTCAGTGAACTTGAGCCCCTGCAGCAGTTTGGGGAGCCCCAGAGTGGTCAGGTGACCCATGTTGCCATCTGCAGTTCTGGACTGGTCATCTGGCCAGTGCTGACCTTTCTGAACATGATCCAGTGAAATCCAAACCCTAAGAGCGGCTGGCAGGCAAAATCTGCTCCTCAATGTCAGTTTCACTGCTGAGTCTCTTAATTGTCCACTACAAGTTGTAAAGGGCCCATTAGGCTCAGGTCATGAACCTTCTATTTAGCATTAATGGATAATCAAATCCTATTTGATTGGAAATGCTTTTGCCTCAATTGTATTTCCTTCATAATCTTAAATACATAGCACTTGAGTTATATAAACTTTAATAGAATGGTTTCCCTTTGTAAGAATGACTTTTAAGAGACTAACCACTTCTACTATTAGAGATACTCCACCTAAAGAAAATATAATTCTATTAAAATTATTTTCCCAAAACTACAGTAAAGATACACAGTACAATAGTATTCCAGTGACATAGTGGGCTTTAACATTTTATTTCTGACAAAATTGTAAAAGCCAAGACTGAAGTTACCGCTGTTTCTTTCTTTTCTTTTTTTTTTTTTTTTTTTTTTTTTTTACAGAAAATAGATCTCCTTCCATTTCACGAGTGCTAAACATGTACCAGGCTTTGCCCAGTGATTGGTCATTTATTCACTCACCAAAAATCCACTGAGCACCTGCAAAATATTAGCTGCTCTGTACCTCAGCAGGACAACAAAGACCAGTGAGAACCTGCTCACAGTAAGCTTGCAATTCAGCTGTGTTAAATGACATAAAAAACAGTTTTAAGACAATCTGGAAAGAAAAGTCTCTTTTCATATAGCACATTGCAGAGCGGGTGCTAAAGACATATGGGTTGATACTTTCAAGATTAAAGAGCTAAGGAAAGTTTAGACATGTTGAATTGAAGTTGCTAATGAAAAGCCAGGAGGCGATGGCTAAAAGATAATGACTATTTCTCAGGAGTAAGTTTAAGTTAGTGCTATTCATGTTGCAATGAGTTTCATATAAGCAATAATTGAAGCCATGAAAATCCATGACAGAAACAAAAAAGAGGAGCAAGGAGAGATCACAGAGGGAAACCTTCATTTAAAGTATAGAGCAATTTAAAAATAGTCAAATTAAGAGAAAACTGTAGCAACACATTAATCTTAACACTAATGTAGGAAATATTTCGGTGGATAGTGAAATACAGTGGTACAGATGACAACGGTACTTCAAAACTTAATAGTAATAACCAAATATGAAGTAAATTGAAAAGCCTATTGGTCCTGATTGGAAGTGAAATAGCCTACCTTCACAGTTATGATTAATACTAATTTCCTTTAGATCCAGAAGCAATCTTACTCAGTCCACACCTCAGTTATTCTAAATCTAAAATAAAGATAAAATGTGGAAGTTATCTCCCTTTTCATACACTGAGTATGAGCTAACTGAAGTTTCTTGAAGAAAGGTACTACATAAATTTAATATGTATGATTGTTCTAAGTGGTTTATGCCTATTTATAAAACCAGGACTACTAGAAGTGAAAACCATCATCTAAATAGTCAGCAACTATTTAATTGTAGGAGACTCCATAAGTCGTATAAATCTTCACATAATGTGTTCTTTAAACATGTGTGCTGCATAACTCTAAGGTAATTTTCCAAAGAGGCGATTAGAATGTTTTGTCACAGGATATTATGTTATTAATAATACACAGATGAAGGAAAATTGCTCAGTTAATGTGGTTAGCTAGAGACACAAATTGAGAGTCAAGATTCATTGGTTCTATTTTGAGCTCCCACTAGTGACTCTGAGCTTTCTGAAGTCACATATTATTCAAAATAATATGGATCCCCCATGAGAGTACCGGATTTTAAAACCAGATAATTTCAAAGTTCTTCAAAATCTTCCGGAGCAGCAGTATTATTTTTTCCAAAGAATGTTAATATAGATTTTCAAAAGTGTATGTTAAGTCTGTTCCGTTATGTATCTAGAAGGACTTTGAACTATTTCATATTTACTGTGTTTCTAAATTAATTTATTTGTTAAATAAATGAGCCATAAATTAAAATCTCAAAAATGTGATTACATTAACAAAAGTCCTAGAACCTAAAGTAGATATTTAAACAATCTTTCTAGCAAAATAGCAATAAAGGAATACAGAGCAAGTATATTTCCTAACATATGCATGCGTTTAATGCAAATTTTTGTGAAATGTCAAGCTAATGTTATTTTAATTTGGGGATGTATTACAGAATCAACATCCATATTATTAAAGCTAATCAGGATATAGAATATAGAGTACCTGAATGATGGAAAAGTTCCCTATGAAGGCTGCCAATTAAGGTCTTATTTGGGCGGGCTCAGGCTTCAGGAGTTTTCATTTTACTTCTATTTCTCTGTTGGAATTCCTTCCAAGCTGTAAGAGCTTTGGAAGAACCTGGGCTTTGGTAGTTTTTAAAATACCTTTCATTTTCTTTCGTGTAGTCAAGTTTTGAAAATTTAAACATGCTACAACTCCATGGGATATGGCATGATTCGGTTAACTATTTGACTGTGGAATGATCCAGGACTTAATACCAACACGAGATTAAGATAGGAAAGATGGTTATTACTAGGAAAAAATTATAGTATGAGGTAATGGATAGCCAAAGAATATCATTTCTCTCTTAAGATTAGTTGTATTAGGGTTCCTTAAAAATTGCTTGAAAGAAAATGGAGGATAATTCAGACTATGATTTATACTAAGGGGTGTTATCACAAGAAATAATGTATCAAAAATTGAAAGTTCTAATTATATATAATTATACAGTAGCTAATTTTTATTTATACACGGCATACATGCATGCTTGTTTCTTAAGATCTTTTCAGCAATTAGTAACTTTCCTGAATTTCATACTGTTGCTATTTTTGACTTTTTCCTACATATATTATGGACAATTAAATTAAGATTTTATTTTCTATCATTTGATAATGTACTTTATTTTCAGTATACAGCTAGTAGAAAAATAATACCTTTATACCAAGCCACTTTCAGGGTTTAGCCACCCTTACTACCTACCCTCTTTCTCCTATCACCTGCCCAACAAAGGCAATTTAGTGAGAACTTTTCTCATAAGAAGTGAAAAATTGCCAACAATGTAGCTCAGGATAAAGGCCCTGGATTCAATTCTCAGTACAGTACAAAAGAAATAAGATGAAATAAAATAAAATAATAAAATAAAATAAGGAAAAGGAAGAAAACCAAAATCTTTTTTAATTTCTCTGGTTATTGCCACTTAACTTTGTTCCCTACATCCTTAAAACTTAACATTGTTTCTTACTTCTTTAAAACCCTCAAGTTCTCATTAGTTTAAACAATTGATTTAAAAAGTCATACCTCATTATGAGGTGTTTTTTGTCTATGCTTTATTTATAGTCTTTAAAAAGAATTTAAGTTATCCAGGAGTGGAATTGGTCATTGGTGTTTATTTTTATTCTTTCTCCAATATCTCATAAAAGACCATGATCACAACTAATGTTCAATAAATCAGCCACCTCAATAAATTCTGCTAATGTGTCATATAAATGATACTTATTATAGGACATAAAATTTAGATATCTTTTATCTTCATTCAAATTAATTGAGTCATATCATTTTACAATGATATGAGTCTTGATGATATGTCATATGTTCAGAAATGGTGGCTTCTGGAAGTGTTCCAGGTCATGATAAATTCCCAACTTCCTTTAGATAACCAGTAGGAATCTGTAGAGATAATTGACAGTGCTGCAGTGTGCCTCAAATTAATACCACTATTTCAGAACTTTGGTTAGAGGAATATGTTTTCATTTTCCTTCTTTCTTCTTCAGGGGACCCTGAAATATCCCTATGTTACCAGAAAACATTATTCCAGCACTTAAGCAAAAGCAACTAGCAAATCACAAAAATAACTACATCTGACTTGATAGCAAACTACTTTCCCTCAGTTATCAAAGTGACTTTCTAGCAAAAATACAGTGTTTGTTTTATAAAAGTTTCTGAATTCCTTTTTCAATTTCTTCCTTTCACCATTTTGTCTGGGTGCGCTCTCTTACACAGACTTAGATCCAAGCTCATAAATACCCGTGAAGGATTAACTTTTCTATTTTCTTATTGTAAAAAGTCTTTGATATTTTTGTCTTTTGAAAATCTGATTGTTACTACACAGAAGAGAAATGAACATGCCATTTGCTTTTAATCAAAGTAATGGCAAGTACGTAGGTGC
This sequence comes from Dolichotis patagonum, assembly GCA_004027295.1. Classification (NCBI taxonomy): domain Eukaryota; kingdom Metazoa; phylum Chordata; class Mammalia; order Rodentia; family Caviidae; genus Dolichotis; species Dolichotis patagonum. The sequence goes on from PVJX010022491.1 coordinate 7,949, forward strand.
TTAATCATGAATAAATAACAACCTTTCAGCGTTTAAATTTATATGCAAAGCCAAATGTCTAACATACATTCACTTGGTCATTAAAAAAATTTACTATTGGAAACATTATCTATCCTCACCTATTGAAGCTAAAACTTGTAATATGCACTACAGTATGAAGATGAATAAATCTATAATATTTATCAAATGAATAGAGCATAGAAAATATGATTGAGAGTAGCATCAAGAAAGAGTATGTTTACAGATGTTTGGGGAATAATGCTTCAAAATGCTTTGTGAAGGAGACAAAATTTCACTAAATAATCTAAGAATTTGAAAGGATATAACAGCTGGAAAGATGGGATGACCATTCTGTATAGTGTGGTCTGTAGATTAACCCAGCTACTAATTGCATTAGACTGAACAGTGAGGTAGAGCTGAAAAAAGAGAAATTTGATTCAGAGGACGTAAGTAAAAATTGAATCTGAGAGATAAAAAAAGAAAAAAACTTACTGTCGACAAATGTGTTTCATTTAGTTCACACTGAGTTGGTTCCAACTCCAACAAATTGGAGATTTCGTGTAAGAATCCTATTTTCGTCTTTGTTTTTACAAAGCACAGGGCAACCCTTGGAAGCTTCCCCTCCTGGCAGCCACCAGTACAGCTAATTAAAAGCTACCCATTTTGCATGGGTCATGCTGTCTAGAGTTCCCCTTAATTCTTCCTCAGTCAGTTTTTTCATGTAAGTTACATTTGTAGGCCCTATGAACACTTGAACTTGCAAGTCCTGGTTTAAAAGACTGTGTGTGTATGATACCAAACATTCGTTTCTGTCTAAGTCTATGTGATTTCGGGATTAGGGTGATAGTAAGTAGTAAGGAGTCCAGGCTAGCCGTCATTATCACCAGGCAAGCTTGTTAAAATGTGGATTTCAGTTATCTCCCTTCAATTGGTTTAAGAGGAACCAGGGGTGACATATACTTAACAAATGTTCAAATGATTCTAATGAATCTGGTCTCTAACATGCTTTGGAAAGCTCTGAATGGGAATAGAGCAGCAGGAACATTTAGTCAATTCTTGAGTGTGAGGAACTGAGCCTAAGCTGTTTCTAATTTATTCACAATTGTAACTGTAATAGCTTTGGCTCCTTGCCAGTGGTCCTGGGAATCTTGAGTTATCCCATTGGGTGCTTGAGTAATGGATGTTATATGAATACTGAATATGAATTTAAAGAAGCCTTATTATCATTTTTTAAAGTACGTATTCTCTATGCACCAAAAGCCAAATATCAGAGGAGAGTTATGTCATTGTAATTAACAATCACAGTCTATTAAGTCCCTATTTTAAAAAATTTACAAAATGGAAGATATTTAGTCTAAATATTTCAGATCAGAAAATTCAGGTGCAAGGAATTAAATGACTGACTTAAGGCTACAAAATTCAGCACTGGTTGGATTGGTTGAGAACTATAATCTTCTGGATTTTGGACTTTCTTTTGCCTCAATATTTCACAACAAATAGAAAAGATAGTTTATGATTAGTGATCTAAGCTTCACTTAGTTCTGGGTAAGACTGGTAAAGATTACAGATGATAAACATGTATTCTGCCACCTCCTACCATTTTTAGGCCCAAGAAGAATTCATGTCAACAATATTGCCTACTTTTATGAACTGAATTTAAGACTTGTACATATTAGAGAACAAAACTTCTATATAATGTTAATATCTTCATTACAGAATGAGGTACATATCTAAACCTCCTAGGGCTTATTTACAAGAATGAAGGCAAATGAGTCCACTACAATATAAATACTTTCAAAGGTTAAAACTGGTGAGTTAATGTATTATTACTTGTGAGCCACCAGATGTCACTAACATAGACATTATGCATAACTTTATAGAAAAATTATTGAAGATTTTAGCTTCAATCACTATTAACAATTTCAAATTCATTATCACTGTGTATATTTTGATATTTATTTTTATGTTTATATAAAGTATATTCCATCATTTATTCTATAACTGTTAATGTATAGAAAAAAGATGAAATTGAGATAGAAGAAAAATTATCTCCACCCTAAAATATGCACTTGGGAAAAATCATTTGAGAAAGAGAAATATCTGTGAAAGTCCTTCAGAATCAGGAGTTTTAAGAATTATGTCTAGAAATGGAGCTGTAAATACAAAAATTCAGTCTATAATAATTCAGCTTAATTCAATTCAAATATTTTACAATCAGCAGTTACAGTTTGCTGGAGATTAAATGGATGCTACAAAGAATAAATATGAGTAGGGCATGAAAGTTCTTCTCAAAAAATTTAAAATCCATTGGAGTTATAAACATTAAATTAAGATGAAATGGAAAGCCTCTAGGAATGGAAAAGGAGAGTGTGCCATTCGAGTTGGGAACTGAAATGTTAGAGGTTCTTTTTCTTTCTGCTGTTCTGGAGGATGATAGGGAGAACAGTGTTTACAAACATCAGGCCACTCTGACAGTAAAGAATGATCTCACACTACCCTGACCGAGGGCAGGAATCACAAAAAGCAGTGCCAAGGCTCGAATCTGGAAATCGGTTAAAATTGGTGAAAGCTTTGCATAGGCCTACTTTCCTTTCAGTTTTAGTAATAATCTTAAGATTTAATGTTAATACATTAATATTATTTGGAAAAGGTGTCATCTGATCTAATGATTAGGTTGCTCTCTCTGACTGCAGCACTAGAGAAGCATGGATGGGGGTCTCCTGCTATGAGGAAGGGGAATGTATAGGAGAAGAAAAGAAGTATGACAGGGAGAAAGTGGATTCCAGGGGGAGTTATAAAGGCCACGGAACTATCCTACATACTTTCACCTTTGTAAAAATTTTGCCCTTAAACTTTGGGAGGAAGCCTTTTAGGAAGGTCACCAGGCTCAGAGTGGTGGGGTTAAAGTTTTTTTTGTTTGTTTAAACTAAACCAGGTTTTTTGGCAGTTAAAAATTCTATTTAAAGGGTCTTAAGTCATCTAAATATTTATATGATCATCAATAGTATTATTAAAATGTCAGGAGGTTTAGAATATCTAAAACTATCCTATAAAGACAGAGAAAAATTGTATTTCTTATAATGAATCCAAATGATACACATCAGTTAGAACCAGTATTCAAATATAAATAAGTTCACTGACTTGAAATCATTTTTTTTCACTATCTGTCATATTGTCTCTTGTTTTCTTCCAAATTGACTTGAAATCTTAAGACAATACTGAAATACCTCTTACCTCAAAGTTTATCTCCAGCTGTTCTGCCACAGTGCTTGAAATACCCACTTCCCAATCCACTAAGGATTTAGTCCCCTTAATTAAGGTATTACATTTCTAGGGCAGCATTCATCCATGCAACAAACATTGATTGCCTATCATGTGTCAGGGTTCTGCAGGTTCTTGGGGGTTACAAAAATGAATGAAATGAGACCCTAGTTTCAAGGACTTCATAGCATTACAATGAAGATGAGCATATAAATAAATAATTTCCAAACAAGTTGCATTATAGCTGTGCTGTTTTGGGAACACAAAGAAACTATCTGGAGGAAGCAAAAGTTAGGAAAGGAAGCCCAGGAAAAATGATCCTCGAAGCCTCTCAACAAATGAACAAATTTTGAAGACTAAGGTTAGCCTGGCAAACTAGCATTGTGTAGAAGAAGGGGGCCATGGAAAACTTTTAAAGCAAGTCATTTCCATGCCATTTATGTCTGTAAAGGTCTATTTTTTACTTATTGCCTCCATTTTACTCTCAAAAAAATGTGCTAGTCTAAACATAATTCTGTTGATGGGATACAACAACCCAAAGTCAACTATAAGCCAACTGTCACCAGAGCTGGTAAAACATTCAGAAACAGAATAAAATGTACTTATATTGGCAGGATAAGCAAACAGTTCATGGTACAGTCAAGAGAAATGGAATGAAATAAAGGTATTGTGAAGTATTGCTCAATTTAGACATGAAAAAATATAAGCATATTTGCCTTGTGACATGTGTGGGAAACAGGAGGTTTGCTAGAGAATATTGGAAAAGCATGAATGATCTTTCATGATTTATTAAGGACATAGAATAATTGATAATATTTATTCAGTGACTACTGTGCTCTAGGGACTATGCTAAATATCTGGTAAGAAATAAGTTCCTTAATCCTTAAAACAACCATCCAAGGCATCTGGTAGTCATTAAAGATATTCTTTGGTTATTGTAGCTTATCCAAATTCTGGACACTTAGTGGAATTTCCCTTTTTGACCTCTTAGTGTTGAGTAGAGTCATATGACTACTTATAGCCAAGAAGTTATGAGTAGAAGTATAGTTGTTACCTGTGGTATGATTTCTTCCTTTGTGTGAAACATCAGAGTTCTTTTTTGTTTCCATTCAAGCAACCAGGAATCATTCATATGGTAGTTACTTTATCAATTTGGATTCTGTAGTGAAGAAGTCAATACAGAACAGGGTCGTAGTTGATATTTGGTTGCTGTAAGCAGGAAATATCTTCCTGATTTCAAGCCCTTAAGATTTTTGGGAATGGAAAGTGTCCATAACCTATTTACAGTAGCAGGAAGAGTATTATTTTATATCCATAGTTCAGATGAAGAAACTGATGCTCAAATGTCTAAGTAACCTAGCTAGTGTTACAGAGGGGGTGGGAAAATATGCCAAGGTTAGCACTCAGGGAAGCTGAAGAGATAAAACATACAGAATCTTATGCTATTGAATATTAATCTTTTGAATCAAAACACCTCAGCTGTTATCCTGTTGTTTTGAAAATGGTGCATGCTTCTAATTAGATATCCCCCCTTTCATTTCCATCCTTAAATTAAGTCACTACGTGCCCTTAGTCCAGCATAGATACAGAAAAATATATCCAAGAGTAAGCAAAAAAGGAGAAAACCTTTAGACCTTTAATAGATAAGCAAACCTGTGGGACCTTTAATGGATAAACAAAATGAAGTAGTTTTCACACTATAGGATTATGCAACAGTTAAAACAATGAACAAGTCTGACACCTAAAATTAAGACGGCACCAACAACGTAGGTAAATTCAAGAAACAAAAATTTATATAACCACATCACTTATATTGAAAGATACGCCCATAAAGCGGTACTCATTTCACAAGAATGCAATATAGTAAAACTCTTCCATTTTAAATTATTTCCTATTGAGGGAGAGGTAAGTGAGGTTAAGAAACAGGGATGAAAGGAATTTGAAAAAGTAAAGCAATGAAAAATCAATTCACCAACGTAGGGTACACATATATACCAAAGATGATCAGTTATTGTGAACTAATAATATGAATAGCTCAGCTTTATTAAAAAACAAACAATCAGAAAAAGAAAAGCCTCAAAAGTATTAGAGTAATAACCTCCCCCTACCATCACCTTTGTTTTCAGAATGTCACCATTTCAGGAAATTTTCAAAGGAGATTACTATTTGAAATCTGCAGAATTTCTTTACAGAACAAGAAAGATGGGTATCCAAAGTGAAAAGTGAAAATTTGTGGCAAAGAAAAATTACTTATCTAACTACTCAAAGTGTCTCAGACTCTAGTTATCTATTGTCATATCAGACCCTACGAAAAACATAAAGATCTCCACAGAAACTCTTGTTATCCAATGAACTAGTACATTGCTTCCTTCTGCTTTCATGTGAGATTTAGGTACCTTTCTTTCTTTAGATATTAATTATTTGTAGGTGACATGGAAGTCTGGCAAATTTAAATACAGGGGAATAAAGTTAGATGCATCTCAATGGCATTAGGGAGCTTTTGCTCCAAGATGACACGAAACTGTGATGGGAGCTGCATCTCAAGCTGTTGTCCATTCAAACCTGGAGATTTGGGAGACTGGTACCTGCTTTTATTTATTCATAGGGAGAGTTACAGAATACAGATGCCAGTGCAGACTGTGAGCTAAAGAGAAGAGAGGATAAGAGCTTAGGCTTAACCTACAGGGGACCTAAACAATAAAGAGGCACAGAGTCCAATGTGAAGAAGAAAGAAGAAAAGGGAAAAAGAAAAAAAACTCGAGTGAGATCAGGCCTAATGAACCCTTTCCTATAGTCAATGGGAATCAGGAAGTGGTGCCTCAGAAAGCAGGACCATGTCCAAACAAAGCAGGGATAAAGTGGATCAGCCACAATGTCACCAAATTTTTCAAGAGTTCAAAAACCAGAAAATCACAATATGCAGTGAGAAACACTCATACAGAGACATACAGCATCGTTATTCCCAAGATAAACATATGACAAGAAATATGCTGTACACATACGCACGCACACACACAAATGCACACAAAATTAGTTTTGATGCTTACTATCTGGACAGAGACTTTATTGAATTTAATGATGATATTCTATCCTCACGTGAAAAAGAAACTTCCATGACTAAAAAAGCCAAAAAAGAGCAATATTTTGTGCCATTATAAAGAAGTTAATAATGAAGCCAGAGGCTCCATGATACTCTTCTTTCCTGGAAAGTGCTGAGGAGTCAAGTTACAGAAAACTCTGGGCTTGGAAGTCACCTCAGGAAAGCAGAAACTGAAGAGAACCTGGGAAATGAAAACATAAAAAAAAACCCTCGGTATTTCCTGTAAGTATGAAGCAAATTCAGAGAGAGCCAGCTGAAACAACCTTACTTCCTGTGACAACTTTGATTATTGAGCCTTGCCAACATGCTACAAGCAGTTTTAATTAGAGGAAATGCATCTTCTTGTCATATTTAATTTGTAAGCAAATGGTATTATTTTTCTTTCTGAATATAATATTATGACTGGATAAATTATCTTGCAATTACATTTGCATAGTAAAAAATAATTAACCATCTAACTCTCCCAAATCTCACTCTATGAAGAATGACTCATTGTGAGAATAAAATGCTCTTTGCTGTTTTTCTCCTCTTTTTAACCATCTCTGTTTCCAAAATTCTTTCTCCAAATATTCTTACTTAGCTTGTGCAGGTCTAGAATAACACATTCTCTTATATAAACTAGAATTAAAACGGTCCCTATCAGAAACTTTCTAATATCAAGAAGTAGGATCCTAACATATACAATGGTGCATCACTAATACTACATCTACTAGTTTATTGTGGTAAGTTTATTTTTAGCAGTCTAGCAGTGCTCAAAACACTCTGTTTAACCTTCTGTACTGCAGTATTTCTCCTAAATTCCTATTAGATTTTTCTTTGTTTACTCATTTTTATGAAGTGAGTTCTATACAGCCACGTGTTTTTCACAACTGTTATAATAAGGTTCAGTGTTTTATTACTGTACTCTGGGACTCTGCTCACTTCCTAACTGATATTTCTATTACAGCTATAATAATATGTTGCACAGATCAGGGAGTCTGTATTAGTTGACTGGGGAAATAAATGAAATGCACTACTTTGAGAACAGCTAATCTTTACTAGCAAAAAATGGTGAAGCAATGATCTAGCATATTAACTAGATTATTAAGGATCTGCCAAGAACATACTATTCATCAAACATAGTTGTAATTTTGGGGGAAGCAGGCAGTATGGAATAGTGGAAGAAGCACAGACTATAAAGTCATAAACAGTAGGTTTAAATCTAACCTCTTAGGCTGCTTACCAAACTCTGAGCTTCAAGAGAAGGTAAAATGTTTATCTTACCGAGTCTTAATGAGAATTAGAAATAATATATGTAAAGTGCTTGGACCTTGGACACAAAAGCTACCAAATTAATGGTAGCTATTAACTTCATTATTTTATTAGCAAATTTTCAGCACTGATTAATTTATTTGCCTTCTCTTTTTTAACTTAATTATTTCAGATTCCATGTAGGTGTGAAAATGGCAACCACTGTAAAATAGTGTATACTTCCCTAAGACATAAGGATTCTCACAGCCTCAGAGGCAAAAAGGCCTCGTGGATATCAACCACTATTCTTTCACTGTGTGAATGTCATCTTTGTAGCTATTAATTATTTTGAATTACAGCAAATGGAATAATTATTTGAAAAAGGCATAAACGAGTACTTGGATCTTGATTTAGTGGCAGTAAGCATTTCTCTTCCTATGTGTGACTATAGATAAAAAGACTATTTTCAAAATTCAGCAAAAAGAATTTTACTAAAACCTAGAAATTGATTTTAGAAAGCTATGGGAACCCAGGGATGAGGGTAAAAAAAGGTATTGCCTGCATTGTAGGTTATGATGTTCTGACACCTACAAGCATCTGACTTAGCAGACTTTTTTAAAAGTGGTGCTTAAAAGTGTTGGTATGGCACATAAGTAGATAATGCAAATATGTTACCGACCCCTACCAATCGTTGCAATTATGCAAATTTTAAAACCTTCATCTTTTATAATTAGGTGTAGTGGGCTTATGTCATTAAGTTCTACACTGGCTAGCTCAGGTTCTGTAATCTGCTGTTTTCCCTCTAAAAATAATGCACTTCAAATGGACCATTCACTCTGCAAAATGGTAGCAGAATGTTTATAGTGGAAACGAAAGACACGACTTCCTGAATAATCACCAGTATAAATCTTCTTGTTTATCACATAAGACAACTGATTTTATGAAAAGCTGAGATTCTGTGACAATAATTAATCATATTGTTGAAATGGCCATAGGAGTATGAAATTTTTGCCAGAAATAAAAATTTAAAAATAGATGAACACTAGAAGAAGTTGCAAGATAAAAATTACATAGAAACAAATAATCCTTGTAAGATATATAATTTGCTTATATTAAATTAATATGAAATGCTTCAATCACATTTTCCACAGTACTGAGAAAACAATTATGAAACATCCCATAACCATATAAAATACAAATTTTTGTAGAATTATTCATGTTACTTATAAATTATATGCTATTAAAATTTATACATTAAAGCTTTCATATAATTATAAAAATACATAAATTATATGTGGATATATACAACAAAACACACTACAGTTTTATTTTACTACAAAAGAGGGATATTGGTATGGTCTATATTTTGAATTGAAAAATTATGTTGACTTGAATAGGTTAAAATCTGAGTGATTCTAACTTTATTTCAAGCATGGGCCTAGTAACTTGAGAGGCTATACACAAGATAAATTACGTGTAGTGTCTTAATGCTCACCTATATTTAAGGACATAAAAGACATTCAACAGGAGGAGTAGAAAACAGACAAAAAGCCAATTGGAGCTCATTTCCCCTTAAAAGAATCAATCATTGAAACAAAGGTAGGTAAGAAAAAATAGAATAGCTACCTTAATTTTCTAGGAAGAAAAAATATTCAATACAAAGCATCCAAAGACATAGTTTTTGAGTCAAATTTGTGTAGTAAACTTAGAAACAGGGCTTGTGTTTATAGTCTTCCTCAAGTATTTTATCTACTAGCTCTCCAGGATTTAATGGAAGGAGAGCCAATTTGACTAGTGATCAGAAATAGTTATCAACTTTTAGTTGAAATAATGAAGTATTAAATATAGTAAAAAATCTTGCTAATGATTAATTTGATTATTTCCCCTTTAACTGTTCCCCAAATTGAATTCACAATATGGTCATTCAAATATAAACAATTTCTATCAATTTAGTAAATATAAGTTTAAGATCAAATATATAGCACCAAAATCCCAGGCTTTGGATTCAATCCCCAGTACAACCAAAAACAACAGCAAAGGAAGTTTAGAGTCAGAAACTGCCTAAAGATTTGAAAAATTGTTTCATATATCTACTTTGATTATAATTAGTGTAAAACAATTTATTCTCTGTACCCTGAGATTTAGTACAGAATCTATCTCTCCCCAATACTGTATTTCTTTCTGTGATAGTGAATTGACTATATTTTAGTTGGGGGGAACATGCACTGATTATAAAAGCATGAAGAGATAACTTGACTAATTGACAAGAACTATATTAAAATATGTATTTGTTTTGTATTTTAGTACTTCAAAATACTATTTTGAATAATTTTGAAGTAATTTACTAATTCATACTTTGCTCTGTGGTTTGGTATAAGGAAAACAGTTAAGAAAAGAACAAAACTAAATTACTAACACAAGGTGGCACTATGGCTCAGGCTGTTAGAAGTGAGTTTGTGGTTAGCTAAGCATTTTCTCCTGATTCCTCCAAGACTGATTTATATAATTCAGTCCTCTTAATTTTATATGTTTTTTCCTTGCAAATATGGTAATTAAATGAAAAGGAGAATTTTGTTAATTAAGATTAAGTTGTAAATTTGGAGCTTATACTGGATACACTATGTAATTAGTGGTCAGATTAAACCTCTAGCCCTACCATGAGAGTTCATACTTAGATTATTCCCATCTTTCTCCAGGAAAGCCCTCATGCATGCAGTTTTTCTCCTCCTCACCTGATGAACAGACACCTTGTCTCCACTGACACAGTCGCATCTCTCTCCCTATTTGCCTAGAACATGTTTCCTGCTGCTCTCATTCATCACAAACACATTTAGAAGGATCATTTTACCATTTCATGTTTCTACTCTTTGTGTCAAATATTGTTTTACAATCAAGAATTTTTGGCTGACATGTTTTTATGCATTATTTTTAATCTAAATTCTTACAATATTTAATTCCAAGCCCATTTAATTCCAAGACACTTATTTGAATATACTTTCATGCATAAATACCCATATATAAATGTATCCATACATGATACTCACATATATGCTATATAAACCATAATATTTTGTAAACTATGGACTAATTTTCACTGGAACAAATAAAAGTATACAGAGACTAAAAATTTCAAAGGTAGATTACGAGAAACATATTGCCACTTCACATCATTTAATATCACGAGCAGTACTTTGCAGAGTACAGATTTAGATCAAAATCTAGTGGAGTGAGATTTACAGTTTCATTCTGTCTGTTCAAACAATGACAACAGCAACTAAAAACAACAGATCAAGCAAGTGTTACAATTGAATATTTCTTTTGAAAGTTTAATTAGAGATACAAAGTAATAGAACATCAGGAAATAATAACTTAAATCAGGAGACCTCTCAACACATTTTATGAAACAATTTTATTTAAATGCCCCATATACATCTTAAACATCAATTTCTTAGTGGTTAGTTGAATCAGATCTTTGTCATCTAAAAAGATTTTGTGAGATTTACCTTCACTTTTAGTACATGTGCTACCAAAGCAAACTATATGTTCACTTACAGAAAGCTTATTTGACACAGACAGTTAAAAGAGTCAATATATAAAGCTATTACTGGAATGCTCATCTCAAGTTTGCATCTCAAGTATTAAGTGCCATTTGTAGGACATGAAGAATGGTTCCGATTTTTTATTTTTTTTTTTCTGTAACCTTTGTCTAGTAACAGATTTTTATTGTGTGTGATCTCTACAATGTAACAAAACACTTTTTAAAATGCTCTATATTGGACTAATGTGTCATGCATCTAACACAACCAGTAGGTGTTACTCCAGAAAAACTAAATACAATCTGTGTTTGACTTCTTTAAAACAAGTGAAAACAGTCACAGGCTACAGGTAACCTCTACAATTGTCCAGAGCTAACACTTGACGATTATGGTTTCTGGCTCATTTGCTTTCTCCCAACTGACTTCAGAAAAGTTCAGTTACAATGCATGTTTCTTTATGCTTAGGGAAATTATTTGGAAAAAAAAATTTGAGAAATAAAAGGCTTTTATTTTCAAAGATTCAGTTGTAAAGAGTGTTTGCACTCAAAATGACTAAAGTGGGATTGTAATCTTGACAGACTTGAAGAGAGGTGCTAGTTGCATAAACTTATTTTAAAGGATTCAGATATCTCTGGTTCCTAGGTCTTTTTTTTCTTGTTCTTGGACAAATACTATTTTATTAGATCAATGAAAGCACAAGTTATCAATTTTTGTCTGGAGAATGCATTCTAACATGAAGAGCACACGCCTTACGTGGGCTGAAATTGTATTTAGTTTAAAATGATATGTATACTATTCACTTGAAAAAATGAAAATAACTGGAGCAATATGTGCAGACAAGAAAGTGGCTACTTGGTGAGCTACTGAATAGTATGATGGTTTCACTCATGTACTCTGAGCTTCGTCTGCCTGTGTTTGAATCTCACTTCTGTCACCTACTGCTATGTGATTGGGGCAGATTGTTCATTCCTTATGACTCAGTAGTAACATCGATGTCTACCTGATGAGTTATCATGAAAGTCACATAAGTTGATTCTATAAAGCACCTCGCTGGTGACTTCTACCTGGTTCACAGTGAATGCCACAAAAAGGTGCTTTAGAACAAGCATACACAGCAATAAAAAGATGCTAGTCATCTCTTCTAATTGTACCTGCTATTTTCTTTTTCATTTTTTAAATTTTAAGATGTCTACTATTGGACATTTTAAGAGACTGGACCTCTTTGCTTTCCGTGCACTGTATTCATCACTTTGCATATGTTAAGTCTAGCCCTTTTGTTCTGTCATAATTTCCAATTTTCACCTTGTTTAGTTTTCCTTTCTTTTTCCTAGTATGGTTTTATGCTGAGCTCATTGTTTACAATATTTTACCTTTTCCAGGTTCTACAATGAAATTTAAATTGCAATTTTCTCCTTGCAAAATTGTAATTTTGTCTAAAATTCATGTCACATGGATGTGTTTAATATTATTTTGAAATTTGGCAAATGTTAGCTGAAATGCTTTAAAATTAAATTATCAGAGTAGTAATTTTTTTTTAATCGGTACTGGGGATCAAACTCACGACCACACGCTTGCAAGGCAGGCACTTCTGCCACCGAGCTAAATCCCCAGCCCCTAAAATTAAATTAAAGCATAATCTTATTCTGTTTAATTTAGTTATTAACTTAAATTATTTTCAAATTCTATTTAAAATTAAATGCATTTAATGGCAATTAAAATAAAAAGTGATAATTTGTATCTTCTTATATTCAAGCTAAATTTTAAGCATTTTAAAAACATAATTTATTGTGACATGAAATTCCTACTAGGAATTCTTGATGCATTCTAAAATTCATCAACTTCATTTTTTATGAATTTAAATCATTTAAAATGAGAGAACAGGTTTGAGCTAAAGAGAAAATATCTCAAAGCTATAAAAGTGGTTCATCACATCCTTTGAAAAATAACTTTAACATATGGACAATGAATAATTTTTTTCTGATGTAACAAAAACCTGCTTTTTGTCTGTATTATAATTACTGCTCTCCTGTTTAAACAAATATATAATCAGAACAATATGTACTTCAAATGCTTGGAAAAATAAGATCACCTTTGCTTAGTTCTACTTTGATCTCACCTTCTGACTAGCTAGTTCTTCCAAAGCACTTCACAGGAAAGCTTTATCTCTGCTATTTCCTAGTTGATTCCTAGGTCATAGTGTTGTCTGGATTCCAAGTATTTTTAAAAAACAATGGCACTTTTGGTTTATTATCTGCCAACATGTCTGTCAAACCACTAAGCAAGCCATTGACATTCTCCTCTAATATGCATACATTTAAGTTGTGTTTGACATGGTTTATAACAAAGTCACTAAATAAACATGAATTACATTTGTAAATGGGCTATTAAAGATACAGATACATTCAATAAACAAGACCTGTGAATTAGTGATACTCATTTTTCAGTTCTTTTAAAAACTATTCAGTGTCTTTACTTTCTCAGTTATTACCTGGGAGCTAAAAACTATCTCAGCTTTTATTTACTGGGCAAGCAGACAGACTTCTAGAGTAAGAAGATTAAACAGGCAATAAGTGCTGTTCCCTAGAATCCGCTGACCCTCCCAGGAAACTGAGGTATGTCGTGGAGTATACCATATGAAACTAATGAAAGAAAAGACTAGTGACAACAACGTATCCTGAGTCCACTGTAATGCAACTCATTAACTTCCTTTACTACTCCTGGCTCTTTCTAGATCCTTTTCCCAGATGGACCGATTTAGCCATGGTGAGGGATAGATATCTAGCTAACAACTGTTCTTATATCTAACTCAGTCATAATTAAACCCTTAATGGCAATCATGAAAATCTCCTTATCACTGGTTAGGTAATTGCAGACACACAGAATGAAAGCTTAACTATAATTATAGGCCTTGTTGCCAGCTGAATATTGAAATGTGTTAGTATTGTGATTACTTAATGTCCCAATATGGCTTGTGGCCAATGCTCAAAGTACATGCTGGAAAAGTATAACAAAAAGCATAAACAAAGCTTAATTCTCTAATAGCATATTAATTCTACCTACACAGAAGATATATAAGCTTTAATATTATGAACAGAAGCCATGGGATGTGGCAATTTACTATATAAAATAAGTTTAAAGTAATGATGAGGTGATAAATGTCATCTGTCTTTAAATAAAATCATGTGCATATGTATCCTGTGTCTTACTTTTGGTAACTAACACCCTTGACAATTTTATTTTTAACTCATTAAGAGATATCTCAAATAACTATTCCTGCATCTTTTGAAAGAATGATTAGATTATTATATTGCCATAAACTACAGAATATATGTGTTTATCTCTTTTATAAATATTTCTGAATTTTCCATGGATTGACTATACATTGCTCTGGTCTCCTATGGTAAAATTAATAAATGTAGTTATAATAATTATATATAACTATAATAATATTAATTATTATTATTATTTTGGAGACAAGCTTTCACTGCAATGCCCAGGGTGGTGTCAAATTTTCCTGGGCCCAAATGATTTTCCTGCCTGACTCTCTTGAATAGCTGGGAATATAGGCTTACCTTACCACATGCAGTTTAAAAACATTTTAAAATGTAGATTATTATTACTCAGGACTTGTAAGTAGACACATATGCAGTGTTTGCCCTTATAGAATAACCAATAATTCCATGTAATATCAACAGCAATGTAAAATTACCTCTCTCCTTGATCAAGTACTACATGAGTAGCTCCCAGAAATAGTACCATCTCCTTCTCCCCACTTTTGAAGTAGGAATAAGAGTCACAGTGCAAAGAAACTGATTAAGAGTTTGAGTGTTTCTAGATTCTAGGATGGTTGATACTTGAAAAATTAGACATAGAATAAATTTATGGGAGATTTTGGATCTGTCATTACTATATTTCTCTTATTAATATTGTTAGAGGTAAACTAAGACATGAAATAGCTGAGATATCAAATAAATTTTAACAAACCCTGGGTTTTGTGTTTTCTTGTCAATTTGTAGACCTGTGACAGCTGAAGCACTGCTCTTCTTCCCAGGAACACATTTAGAGCTCTCCAACTTCTGTTGCAGTAGGAACAGCAATGTGGTAGATTTCTGGTATATGGAACATGAGGAAAACTAATACGTATGACTGCTGAGCCAAGTCTACTAAAACGTGTGAACTTCTGACATGCATTCTTCTTCCCCATCCAACCTGTAAGAGAACAAACTCCTGGAAAATGTTTCAACCCCAAAAGAGCTTATTTTTGTGAAGTAGAGTTCCACTGCCAGTCACTCATAGCAAAACAATGGAGACTAAAGCATACTGCATCTAAAGCATCTAAAAATATTCATCAATAGGTTTCAGAGGTAAATAATGTTTAACAAAGAAACAATATTGGAAGCTGGTAGGCTAAAGCCCCTTGAATTCTGGTAACACAGCTGATAAATCTGCTGACATATGCTTAGAAAGAAGGAAGATCCCGGGTCTTTGAACAGGCAGCTCTAGGAATATTATTTGGAAAGGAAACTATGGTGGTGTTTTTTTTTTTTTAAACTGGTAATTTTGTTGATAGTGGTAGATTTACAAGCAGAAGGAAACAGAAAGGAAAAAAATCTGGATACTGCAGCTAGACATCAAGCATCAACTAGGAAGACTGAAAAAGACTAAACACTGAAAACTTAGGCTTTTCAATTGAGACAGTGACTCAGAGTTTGAAAAAACCATCAGGGTTTGGCTCGCCAAACCAAATGGCCTTATATGAGCTCCATTAATTTGAAGCAGAGAAGCAGGAAGAGAAAGAAGGGAAAAATAAAACAGATTTAGGAATTGTTTAGGAAGGCACATGGCCACTGGCACATGGATTTGATTAGAAGTAAATAGATCCCATGCTTCATGTTTTCCTAAAAACTCTCAAGGAAACCCTGAACCCAGGCCAAATATAGTCTTTGGTAATTTAAGCTGTGAGACAAAGTTCTGCTTCCTAAACCTAGTCAACTGAAAGCTATATGCACCAGTTGTACAGTGTCCAAAGTGGACATGCTCCCCAGTACCCAGCTCTGCTGTGACCATGGAAAATAACTGGCAAAACTAGGTGCCTGCCATCTTTTTCTGAAATCCTGTGTTATTTGCATTGTTTTACCCTGCTCTACTTTGTTCTGTTTTGGTTTGCTTGGTTTTGTTTTATTCTCTTTAAAATAAAAATAAAAAATAAAAAACTAGGTTCCCAAAGGTCAGAGACAGAAGGCACCAGAAATAAGGAACAAATGAGTGCCTTCTAGAGAAGCAGTGGCATCAGAGCATGACTAAAATACTGAACTCTCAACCAGCAGGGTGACTTTCAGAATGTCTGACTTTTGAGGATGGGCCTAGCAAGAAACTTCTCCTTTAAATTTATAATTACAAGCAAGGAAAAGCCAGAAGTTGGACTCTTGAGTACTAGTGTTTGCTAGTCTCATCAACATCCCGGGAGTAGTACTGGGTGCACTGACTGGATGGGTTCTGTAAATTGAGGGAAAAGATAATTAAACATTGGGGGCTAGCATGGCTGCTTGTTTTGCTAGGGCTCCCCACTGTATGTATTTCCTCCTCCTGAGTGCACAATGGACAATATTTTCCAGAATTCATTGCAATTATGTAGAAATATGTGTGTAAATGAGGCCAAAGTAAAGGAAGTAAAAGTGACATGGCAGCCTCAATATCTGGACCTTCTCATTTCTGTTCTCATCCAGACCATTAACCTGGGCTTAGGATATGCTGGATCAACAAGAGATGCAAAACGGAGTCTCTCTGTGACAACGTGAAGCAGTCTTGCGCCTCTGACTTTATCCTCTGCCAATCCACACAGAAAGATGACACGAGAGAAGGATATAATCTTATTGTATTAGGAAACTGAGAACCTACGGAGATTTATTTCAATTCACTCATCTTCCCTAAGTAATATTCAGCTTTAAAAATTATTATTTTAAATTATTATTATTTACATTGATATTTATATAGTTTTGAAGGTAGCTCAAATATTGGATTTCATTTTACCAATTGTTTTACAGTAAATTCACTTTTAAGAAACACTCCTACTAGTTTTACAATTTTACAATTTCATTTTCCTCTTTTAGATATTTATATGACTTCTTATTGTATTAATTTCTGTATATTAGAGTTCTACATAAGATAGAAACAGTGGAATTATATTACAAAAAGCCAATAAATCAAATTTGGGTTTCTTTTATACCTGTAATAGGTAATCAGTTGATATAGCATCATAGTTTTTAAATGCATAATTTCGATTTATTTCTATGGAATATATCTTTACCTAGAAAAAGAACGCTAAAAAGGGAAGAAGAGTATTTGTTAAACAAAGATGTTATTGCTAAGTTGCCTGTGGGCTTACAAAAATTATTTTTAATAACAGAAATTCACTGGATTCACAATTGGTAGTAGAACTTATTGGCCACTACACTACCTTACTTAGTATAACATCTTCATTATTCAAATATAGATACTGGGCTTTAGAGCAGTGAATTAATTTTCCAAGAACTTAGAAGTAGGAAATCAAGAACCATACCTTAAACAAGTTCTCCCTATACCTAACCTGTTGTTTTTTCCAACACTTCCAATTTCAATCCACCATACATTATACCTTGACCAAAATAATAAATTATAAATTGATAAGATGATTATATTTAATCATCTTATAAATTATAATTTATATTTATAATTATAAATTATAAATTGATAGTATGATTACAAGTGATTTAATTTAGCTATCATCTTTCCCTTTCCTCCCACACAAAGTGACTATGAGTATTGTGCTAGTTTTTGTCCCCTAAGTTCCGCCATTCACTCTGAGCACAGTTTTTTTGAAAGGATAAATACGAAAATAAGGAAGAGTCAAGCAGATTCCTAACTTGGCTTTAGCAGAGATTAAACCACTTTGAAAATACAACCTCAACACCAGAACTAGGGATTGTGGTGAAATGGGTGATGCTTTAGGGTAAAGAGAGCTCTAGAGGACCACTGCGCTTCCACAGCACACGTCACCCTTCCCTCGCTGCTTTAGTGTCCTACGTGATACCAACTCAGTCGTTCTCTCATTCTGCATCTATGGCATCTGCTGTCACTTGCAAACTGACCTCCATTATTTCCCTCTCTACTGAGGTGTCTTCTTAACCCTGAGTTCTGCAACCCCAGGTTTTCACTTATTGCTTCCTTTCCATTATCTCTGCAGAACTGTATCCCCTCCTATTGTCTTCAGCCTGTATTGGAATGTCTTATTCAAACTTCACAAAAGAGGAAAAAACTGACTGGATTTGCCAGGCCCACCATTTCTAGGCAGCCCAGTGGGTAAAGGTGCTCTCACCAAGACAACATAAACCCTCTTGGAGAGACTCTATGGGGAAACTTTTGTGTCTGGCACATACTTTGTGTGTGGTAAGAGTGGTGTGATATCACCTGTGTCACCCCTCAGAAGAAAAGAAACAATGACAGGTGCTTCAGACTGAGAAATCTTTAAGGAACACCATAAAATTGGCAGCTAGCTTAGGGTGTTCCCTCCTAGTAATGTTTACAACTTTATTTTTTACTGAGCTTAATATATACTTCAATGTTTTATATTTTATCTGCATATTTTTATGAGGAATGAAAATTATTCCTGTTTCAATTTGGAGATTATTGATAGGTGTGTGAAAGGAAGTAGAATAAGAACACTAGACAGGATCATCATGGAAACATCAGGTAAAAAATATAAAAGCAATCTGAGACGCATACTGTAAAAGAAATCAAAGCTGTCTCTAGGAAGATCCAATTTGGTGAGCAAATCTGAGCCATATTAAATTAGATGCTTAACCAGTTACTTGAAAGAATGTATTTGATTAGGTATTCTTAGTAATAAGAAATCAAGTCTGATACCATTAGTGGCATTTTCACTGCTTTGAACTGACAAGTAGGAAGCCAGATCTGGGACTCAGTTAAGAAGCTCATTTTGTTCTTTAATCCTCACCGAAGAACAGACCGCAAATGCTGAGGCTGAGAAGATGCATTACCCTCCAACGCAGGACGTCAATAAGGCATATGCACTGAAATAGGCCCGGAACCATCGAAGGCCAAGAAAATGACAAGCACAGAACGTAAAGAGCCCTGTGCTCTGTCATCAATAGTTTGAATGCTCGAGAGAGGTCAAGACCCATAAGATTAGCCCCTTCTTCTGTCACACAAAAATTGAAAGGCTAGTTTAAACCACGCTTTTATAATAGCACTATAAAGTAAGGTCATTCTTCCATGCATGCCAATAAGAACATTCACATCTGAAGTCATTTGTGCTATGGTAAGTCATAAAAGCAAATGAAAGAGATCTTAGTCATATATATTCTTAGGGAACTCAAGTGCCCAGAATCAATGAAAAGGGAAAGTCACTGAGTGAGCAAGAACATGTCTTGAGAAAGTGGCTCTGGCATTGGAATCGTGTTAATTGAGTTACTGCTCCTGCTCAATTTCTACCATTGGTGCTAACATGTCCTCTGAGGTGCTGGTGATCGATAATGGGACTGACACTGGCAAGCAAAAGAAGTTCTTCTCCTCCAGTGGCATCAGTCAGATGCCTCTGTGGTGTTGATGCTTACAATCTGTGTTTTGCAGAAGCCCAACGCTGCCACAGTCTTTGCCTCTTACAAATGCATTATATGGATGCTGATGTCAATTTAAAAGGTAAAGGATCACATGGGTCTATGGTCTTCACCAACATAAATCAAATCAATACTTCTAGCTAGTATAAAATAAATGCTAAGGTAACTCTACATAATTATAATTTCAACTACAATGCCCCTATTAAATTTGGTGAAAATGTTTACATTAATCAAAAATGTGTTTGAGTATTTCCCAGCACATGCATTGCTTCTCCATACAGGATTATTCAGAACAATTCTATATTTGTGACAAATTTGACAGACTTTCAATGCTTAAATTTCAATGGTTAAATTATCAATGTTCCACATCCTAACATGTTTTACAAGTAAATCTACAAAGGAAAGATAAAAAATATTCTTCAAAAGTCTAAAAAGAAATATTCACAAACTTTTTTAAGACATAAAGCTCTTCTTAAGTAGCCTTGGCTTCAGATAAATAATCTGAAATGAAATTAAAACATGTTTTAATAACCTAACAAGTTGTTTCTCTCATTACATTTGGTCATATTAGCGATGGGGGAAATTTATAAGGGATAAAAAAGGTGACATTTTTGAAATGTTTGCCATATGACTCTTTATAAAGTGAGTCTGAGATTTAGCATAATTTGAGCTCAACAGATATGAAAAGCATGAAACAGTACAAAATAAGAAGCACTGTTCCTTGGGATAACGATCTTTTAACAAAGTCAAAGCAGTCCCGAATGAATCATGAAGCAGAAAAGAAAAAATAAATCCTTTTAGTGATCAGAACAGAGAGTTGTGGTTCATTGATTCTGTCTCAAAGAACTCAGGAAACTGGGAGGGCCAACAACTTTTCCACACTCCACAGCACACAGGGAAGCTCGAAGGATAAACAAAAATCCCCAAGCCCGGTGACTAGTCAGTTTTGAATTGTAACTCAACTCTCTCTACAGCTGCCAGAGAAACCAACGTGGGAGATGTGGTACCTTTTGAGATCTGACTAAAGAATGGCCATGGCTGGTTAGGGTACGGTGCTAAGAACAGAGTTTGATCTGTGTGCTGAACAAGGCAACACAGCTGATTCCTTCTACCTACCAAATGCTTGATTAGTAAAAACAAAGGCAGCAGCATATGGTGATGTTGGCCTACCATGCTTCTCCTGCTCACAAGTGACACTTTGCTGGTGTTAAGCTGAAAAACAGATACTTCAGAGGCATGAATCTGCCACATTTCAAGGATACAACATCCATTGAGAATGAAAATGTGAAAACAAAACAATTCCATACAGCAGGGAAACACCTTGACAAATACGAAGGTTTTCAATCATGTCAAACTGTTTTAAAAATGTCCACTTTGCCATCCCTCTGTAGATACTTAACGCTTCTGAACACAAGAATAGAATAAAGACAGGAGAGAAATCAATACTCCGTGCATGCAAATCGTCCAAGCCTGCCACTACAGTCAAACTTTCTTCTTTTTCTCTGCAAAGAGCTCAGAGGCAGTTTCGCAGTTCAAGGATGAAACATTCTTACTGCTCCTCCTCTAAATATAAATATAGATAACAGAAACATTAATTTCCGGAGAATTTAGCTGAAGAATTGTTTTTAGCTGTGTTCTCAGCAGCAGTTTTCTCTGGCTAGATTGAATGATTCTTTTATAAATGACCTTGTCAGTAAAGCTCCTAATAATTGGTAACTTTTTAATACTTAGAAATTGATAAAGAGGATTCTTTCTCATGATTTAGTTATAAATAATTTAGAGTACACTTTTTTAAAGGAATATTTTCCTTGAAGGCTATTACTCATGAAAGCTATTAAATTAACAACTTTAAAGGTTGGATGTTTCTATTTAACCACAAAACCTTTAGAGCAGGAACAGTTTTCTTTCAAAACCCTGGAAATGGCTATGAAGACAGTTGTCTTGGTTACTTTGTATTAGTCGTTGAGACAAAATACCTGATGCCCAAAGTTGGGAAAGGAAAGGTTTATTTCTTACAGTTTTTGGAAGTTTTAGTCTATACTCAGTTGGCTCCAAGGCAGGGTGGCATGGCGGGGCCACAGTTCATGGCGGCTGCAAACAGCAAGAGGAAACCGGCAAGAGAGGGACACCCCTTCTTCCTGCCATTACATCACATCCTGGCTCCACCCCCTGGGAGGCTGTAGCACTGACACCACCAATCCAAACACTAGACAATGAACCAATCACAAATGCACAATGCAAATACATGAGGCCTGGGGGCCACTGACATAAACCATGACATTCTACTCCTGGCCGCCAAAGACTCGTGTACTACCTTTATACAAAAGACATTTAGTCCATCTCCAAGAGCTGCCAAAGTCCTAACGTTTTTATCATTGTTGAGAAGTCCAAGTCCCAAGTCTCCTCCAATATCTATGGCAAACTCTTAACTGTAACCCCCTATACAACTGAAACAAGGTTAAACATTTCTGAAATGCAAAGGCACAAAATAAACATTACCATTCCAAAAGTTACAAATAGGGGAATATAAAGCATTGGAAACAGAGCAAGTCCAACATCCAATAGGGCGAACATTATGTTTTAGAGTTCCATGCTCAGCATTTGAAGCAATCTGGTTGCAAGCTCCAAAAGGCTTGGGTGATTTCACCCCCAGGGCACTTCCAGGGATTTCAGCTCCCACAGCTTTTCTCTTAAACCTTCTGTGCTCAGTTTTTGCAGCTTTCCTTGGATGATCCACATTCTTGGCTTTTCCAAACTTCTGGGGTCTCCATTGCACCTT